>JAPYYV010010525.1:0-11278 GCA_030522625.1 Copidosoma aretas
GGGGGGGGTATCGGAAAATTCAACTAATCCAAAATCACATAGAAAACAAACAATTTTCCCCTTATTTTGTGGGGGGGCTGTGGGGGGTCCGCGGAGGGCTCGTAGGGGGGCATTGAAAAATGTGAGGGGGGGGGGGCGTGGGGAGGTTTTAGCTAAATTTTATTGGGATAAAATCACAGAGAAAACGAACGATTTTTCCCTTATTTTGTGGGGGGGCTGTGGGGGGTCCGCGAGGGGCCCGTGGGGGGGCATTGAAAAATGTGAGGTGGGGGGGTTTTAGCTAAATTTTATTGGGTTAAAATCACAGAGAAAACATGCGACTTTTCCCTTAATTTGTGGGGGGGGCTGTGGGGGGTCCATGGGAGGTCCGCGGGGGGGGGGGGGGGTGGACAGCCCCACCAAAATCATTATATAATATGGTAAGATATATATATATATATATATACACGTATTATATCACGTACGCGTTCTACTAAGCGAAGGCATGCAGGCCCTTCGTAACACCAAATGCCCGTACCATTTTTTATTAAAAACCATTATTTTCTGAGGAAATTGTATAGAATTCAAAAACGCACTATATTACAATATTTTAAATTGTAAGCGAGAATGAAAAAAATATTCCCCGAGTGTGGCTTGAACACACAACCTCCTGGATATTGGACAGCTATGCCAGTTAAGCTATTGAGGGGTTATGGGTTCTATATACTGTAGCTTCTAATTAATTTCATTCTCGCAAGTAGTGCTGTTATTTCACCCACAGCTAGACAGTTTATGTACACAAGTGATTCCAATGCTTGCTGAACAGTATGTAAAGTTAATAACTGACTTTAATTGGTATGCAATCCAGTAGCTACTGCATATTATATCACATACGCGGTTTATCTGGGCGAAGGCACACAGGGCTTTTTAAACACTAAATTCCTGTATGTTTCTGATAATGAATTATATAGAATTCTAAATAAGCAATATATTAGAACAGAGCAAGTCGTATGCAAGAATAAAAATAAGACTTTCGGGCGTTAGTCTGTAAGATTTATGTACCACAACTAAAGAGTGTCGTATGTTGATCGTGTGACAGCTTGCCATCATCAGAAAAAAGCATTCAAAACCTAATAGAACACGCACAAAGACTGTGCTTGACTTCCAGCACATCAGTGCAGGAGTTGAACGAGCTCTAGTCTTGGGTGAAACACAAAGTTGTTGTGAATTTTCGATTACAATCTCTTGCAATTTGATGCTACAAGTGGGAGAATAAGCGTATCTGTGTATAACTATATAGGTGTATGAGGCGTTCTTTTACAAACCAAACACCTTTGTGACCGACACATCTACAATTTCGCTAAAATTTTTCTTACGTGTTCTGTATAAAAAAAGATACTTTTTTTAAGTTTTTTTTTCATAGGAAATGTAAGAAATGAGAAATTTGAGATTTAGGTGATGTTTAGCTTTGAGACTCATTCCCAATAATTCATAACTCCGGTTGTATTTCAGCTAGATAATACGTCAATTTTTTATTTTGAAGCTAATAGAATGAACTACAATAAAACATAATTTTATCAAAAATTTGTAGCTAATTATTACTGTTAGAAGCAATGTAAATGTTTCAAACGATTTTTAACAATTGCACCTACCTAGCAGCGAATTTGTAGTACAAATATCGTGCTCTACGTCGAATGAAATATAAAAAGTGCTATTTTCATTGATGGAGAAACTTTTATTACTAATGGAGAATAATTAATTTATCCAGCGCCGCACAACATATAAGCATAGGGTTCTATCGCACGCCTTATTTCTGTGCCTTTTATCATTTTCATCAGTGATATATAAGCTTCTTGAATATTTTCATTAGATAATATAACTTAATTGAAATTTCGACTTCATACAAGTAAAAAAAATGTAATTAAACAATTGAAAAACATTATTGGCACAAATAATTAATTAATTTATCACGATTGTTATACATCATTCTGAGTACATAAGCACTTCATTCTGAAACATACTATACATTATTTACATTTAGTCTTAATGTATAATATTATTTATTTAAAAATTCAAACCATTGCTTTTTCTTACAGCAAAAATTGCTAGGCTTCCAATTCTTGAAAAGAGATCGGAATTATTCAACGATACATTAAAGTATCTTTTATTGTTGTAGTTTTCTCAAAGTGTGCTGATAATAGTTTTTCTTTTACTTCATAATCATTATTTGCTGAATAGTGAAACGTTGTACTCGGCAAAGCTTGTGTTATCCAAGTAAATGATTCCTTGGGTGTGCGAATAGGATTCTTTACTCTTTAAAGACTGGGTCTAGCAGCAAGTCCTTTGTTGTACTAAAAGTTCGCTGCGGGGTAGGGGCAATTGTTGAAAACCGAATTTAACATTTACATTATTTATTACAATATAAATTGAATATTAATCTTATATTAAATCATTTTTTCAGTACATTTAATTCTGTTAACTTTAAAATAAATAAAAAAAATTATTTTCTAGCTCAAATAGAACTGGAGTTATAGATTTTGTGATAATAAGTCTCCAAGCCAAAAAAAAACGAATTTTTTAATTTTTGAGTTCTTACATTTCCCATAAAATAGAATTAAAAAAAATATTTATGTCTATTTTTGATATAGTACACGCAAAAAAACAGGTTATCGGAGTCAGGGATGTGTCGGTCAGAAAGGCTTTTGATTTGTAAAAGATCGTCTCATTTGTACCAGTGGCTACTATAATTCATACGTTTCTTCTTTCCTTCCCGGTAATTGAATTGTAAATGAACGATGTAAAGCCGTTCCTTGTACAGTATATACATCAAGGATTCGATACTTTTTTACATTTGTCCAGCAAAAAGTATGAGATCTTAATGTAATAGTACAGGAACAAATTTTTAAAAATTTCTCTTTACATTGAATTGCTTAATTGCAAAGAAAATTTTAAAGATATTTCATCTCCTTTGGGTCCACTGCCATTACCTGATATGATTAATAGCATATGTAGCTATGTGTATTCCCGGTACATAATTTCAGGTCGTAAATATAAAATTTCTAAGATCAAAATATAATTATAGTGTAATTTTTTACAGTCCACCAGTACTGTAATTTTCAGACTGATCCTATTTTTCATTATACTTGAAATTAATTTTTCTGCTACTTACCATAAATATTAAATATATATTAATAACCTATGAATTAAAAACTCAATAAAAATGTGCATTAAAAAGAGACATGCACGCTGATGTATAAAAATTTGAATAAACATGTTTTCATGTTTCTTTTATAATATTACAAGTACTTATCTTAATGCAGTTTTTATTCTTTAAAAATTAACAAACATATAAGACCGTATAATGTGCATACATAAGTGAATCCATATTATGAATATCGACTCGATGCTTCAAATATGTATGAGATGTATTACTTATGAATTACATTAGAAATGATTCGAAAAATCTAATTAATGCTACTCTTCGTATGAAGCGTTAAAATTCTGTAAATACTGCACTTGTAACTGCTTTACATCGTTTATTTATATTAGCAAATAGCAAAATATCGGTGAATTAGTATATACTGCAACCACTGGTACAGGTTCCTTTAAAGATACACACAGCCGCGCTGAGGCGTAGTATCTGTGCGTGTTCTGCTAGGTTCTGTAGGCTTGTTCCTAACGGCGATTTGTTGTGCGATAAATACACAGTGTTCCTTTACTCACAGCACAAACCGTCTGCTGAATTCGCAGGCACGTTGCGTGTAATTACCGCAAGGAATGCTCCCTTGCTGCATACTCATATTTTTTCTCTTCGTGTAGTACTAGACTTTCTGCATTCTCAACTTCGTGAAATGTTTTTCCGACTGTCTTGTTTTACTTTCATGAGCATATATCTTTATATCCCTCTAATCTCCTTTTCTAGACAAATCGTAGGCCATCTATCATTATTTATTCGGGCTGAATGTGTAAGATAATTTCCTGCTCTTTCTTCTTTTTGCTTATCCAGACGTCTTTTTTCTGTTGCCATTCTCCAAATATATGCTGGAGTTCTATCATTTAAGCCAAAGCCGATTTTCATATCTTTATCCTATACTGTGTCTGTTTGCTTCCAACTTATACAGCTCTTCATACCTAATTTGCTGTCCTAATAACCTCTTCTCTGGTTTTATCAGAAACTAAGAAAAACGTATTGGTAAACTAGTTCTAGCTTCTCTCGCTTGTATGTCCCTTTCTCTTATTGTTTTTTTCCACCTCCCTGTCTTAGTATTATGATCTTTGTTTTTTGCATGGTAACTTCTAGCCTATTTGTTTCACAATACTGTTTCTAAGATATCAAACACTTCTACGCGTGCATCTGCTATTGCTTCAGCGTCACACTTTTTAAACTTTTTTTTTCCAAGTTATAGTGTCGAGAACTAAATGAGATATCGTAATAATTTGGAATCAAGCATTAAGCGAGAAAGTGCCGTAAGAAAGAAACATCGTAGAGAAATGTTCTTCATCTTTTTGAATTCTATTTAGTTTTTAAGCATAGCAAACGTTTAATATTGACTTAAAAACATTTACATCCGTCTAATTTTCATCGCTGATTCTGAATAAAGCTCTCAAATTGTTACCAATATCCAATGTTAGGTAATAATACCGATTTTAGGAATTGTGTTTATTGTTAAATATTTAGATTAATGATTACTATTTGTTACGGTAGCTTTGGCGTTTGGAGTGGTGTCAAGTGTGCAGTGGTGCATACTGCAGTTTATTTTTCGATCATCTTGAATTAAGTCAACTATTCAAATTTGAATGGATAGGCCGCGCATGCGCCACTTACACCATGCAACTGCTAGAGCGCGAAAGCAGGAGAAACAAGCAACCCTAAAGACAAAGTATAGAGCGCGGGTATAAAGGCAAACCGCGGCACCGAACGAATCATTCTGCCTTCGGGAGCTCACACCCACTTATCGCGGAGATATCGAGATTTTCAGGCACAGTGATGAGTAGTACACTGAGAACGATTTTTCTGCGACCTGGTACCCTGAAGTTTCCCGAAGTCTATCCAGAGCGACGCATAGCGTTCACCGCCAGGCCCAGTGTGAGTAAGAGAGAGAAGAGAACGGACCCAGCCGAGATCATCCGATACGAGAGTAAGCCCAGCAGATCTCCTGGAGAAAGTGTGAGCATATTTACTAACCGGTAATACCTGAGAAGTTCGGCGTCTGTGCCCCCCAGGTATCCTCGATCCTCTGGCGGAACAGATACCACGTGTCTTAGGCGAACGTACTCTAGGACATTTCCGAATATTTTCGGCCACCCAAGAGACCCTGAGACGCAACCTGTTCTTAAAGAGTCTTCGTGCGTAGATAACTAGCCAATACATGTTTATCACGCGATTTTTGATCAATAGATAAAAATCCAGGTTTTCTGATAGATAAAAGAGGCTCATAAATATCCATTGGTTGGTAAAGTAAAGAGTTATGCGTAGGAGTCGTTAAAGTAGAAAAAACGTTGGGTAAATTAGAGGAGTTTGGCTATCGGTAACATACAAAAGTGAGAATTTCGGATGGTACATGTTTTGTCGCAGGTATATATATTTTTTCTCTTTTGATTATATTTGGTTTCTTTGCGAACCATATGGGACTATTTTCTCTTCAATATTAGATATTTAGTTTAGTGAATACTCAAGTAAGATGATACGCATATGCATATTCAAGTTTGTGCTAGATGAATCAAGAATATAAAAATGAAGAACAATTTATTTCTATTATAAGAAAGTCATCAAACGCTCATTTTTAAAAAATCCTACCTCTTTTCAGATAACACGCAGGTCTATATTTTAATATTATTATATTTATTATTAATTATTAAGTAAATTTTTTTTTGCATTTGGGCATGTAAACGAGAAGGAGTATCACTTTTGGTAACCGCGAAAATCAATAACGTGATCGTTCACTATCGATCGCAGTCATATATACCTGAGGTGTGTGAAAGATCCGACAAGCGAATTATAAATTGATATTAGAACAAATTTAGTATTTCTAAGGTGATTTGAACAATTGGCTATTTTTGCGCTGGGTCACGGACCCGTCCTCCAACATACAGTTTGATTCAACAGCTGTGTGTTGGCTCTGAATTTGTTGTGTTTTGCGGTCAGTTACTTAAATTTCTCGTCACCATTTCTCTGCGTGATAGCCAGCAAAGAGGGAGGCTGCAAGTGAGAGGCTCCGTAAGAGCTCGCATTAGATAAACGCTTGTCAATTGTTTTTTTTACTTAAATACTTATTCTAGCAACAGCTAAGTATCAAAGTAAGTATTCCCGTGAATTTTTTTAGAAAAAGCTTTTTAAAAATGTATCAGTCTCTCCGAGAAGTCTCACACGAACGAGACGTTCCTGGCGCTGTGAAACTGGCGGTGCCGCGCTGACTATACACGTGTCTCCCCAAGCTCTCGCATTGTAAACAGGGATTTTCATCCAGTGAAAATGATCTTACGGTATATGGATGATTGAATCTTCTGTGGATTCATATGGATCAAGTCTAGATCAATTATGTTCGCAGTTTTGGATCCATTCTAGATATATTTCGGCTATAGAACTAGATAATGTATCATGTGACACTTCTACCTATGTTATAGTCTAGTCTGCATGATCCTTTTTTTATGTATATTTTTATGTAAATTAAAGCTTAATTATTCAACAGTTCATGACAGTAATTGGAATTATAAAATGGACGTTATAATTTGCCTGTTGCACTTTCCACGCTAGATATTAGATGCAAAAAAATGTAAAAAGAAGAAACATATTCATGCAATCTTTTGGTTTTTCCATTGAAAATGTCCATGTATTATTTGATCATTACGTTGAAAGTAGTGAAACAAAATTCAGTTTAGGTTTTCTTATTAATAATACTGCTTTTTAGTATCATAGTGGAAATATAAAAAATATCAATGAAGAAATTATTACGAACTGACGTGTAAAAATAAATAATCTTTCTATGTTAATCATGCGACGACGTCTATTTCTTTTTGTTTAATATATTTGTGTTCTTGTATTCTGTCATTGAATAGGTGTCCACCCGTACTGCATTTACATGCACTATTAATATTATTAATTTATTTGTTTACCTGTTTCATAACCTTTAAATATTTTTACTACAGCACGTGAGATAACGTACACAAAATATGGTATATGGATCCAGTCTGGATCAATTCTTGATCAATTATCCGTCCTGTTACCTAGGTCTGTTATGGATCCAAAACTGCGAACACGAGTAATTCAGGCTGGACCCAGTGGTCCGGTACATGGACCCAGAAGGGATTATTAATGAAACATTATTTCCATTTAGGTTACTTCTTCTTGATAAAGCGCTGCTGTCAAACTTACGACACATGCGCACGAGCAGTAGTTGTCATAAATTGAAACGCGAGGAAATTGATCCAGGTCATTAGATTATAATTTTTCATTGTGATTTATGCTTTTATAGTACAGGGTTATTGGGTTTAATAGCTTGTACTAAAGTTAAATGGTTTTAGCATATTTAAATTTGCTCCCTGGCACCTGTTCACTTTGGCGTTTGCTGTCAGTTGCAATGAGGGTACGTCTGACAGTCAAACATTTAGTTTTCTAGTTTTCGTTGGCAGTCAAGAACACTATACCAGCTTACCTGCTACTAGCTGCGTCACGCGTACATATACCAAATCAAATTTTTGTCTGGTGAGAATTAAAACATATTCTTGCAGGAAATCTAACGATCTAAAAAAAAGGTCCGACATCATTTTTTCCTTTTAAAGATAATCAAGGTTTTAGTTCAACCTCAAAGAGTAAATGATTAATTTTCCAAATTTTTGTATTCTATTTCGAGATAATGGCTCAAAATTACAAAATATCATATTCTTTGTGAATTTTCTTGTTTTTATGCGACAAATTAACAGAGAATATTTTATGTCATTCAGCACGATTTAAATAAAAAGCATTGAAAAGACTTTTCAATATAGTTGAAAGTACTGTAAAGATTTTTAATTTTCTTCTGCTGAATAATTGTCAATTTGTAGTCTACGTTTAAGTTATTACTATTTTTGTATTTCTGGTATTATTTACATGTAAATAATACTTAAGATTACGTTCATCTTCAGCAATTTTGTTTACTGTGAGAGATCTTGTAAAGTTTGATTTCTATTTGATTATTATTGTAAATCATAGTAGCGTTTACTGTTTTACTTTTTCGCTTCAAACTCTGTAATTGTTGAAAATTTTCGCTCTTATTTAAAAATAAGCTGCAAGCCTATTTTTTTATTTGGCACTCCCAACCCGAACGTTTTTGGCCCTAAATTAACTACTGTTGAAGACGTTATGTCAGTGTTTGTTCATCATCATACTGCATTGAAGGAGACAATTTATCAAAGTGCAGTGAATACTATAATCAAAGATGAAAAGCCATGTCAGTCTGCTGAAATATCTATATATGGTAGACAAAATGCTGTAAAAAAATTGCAAAGTTTACATTGTAAGTGGAAAAGTTTACAGAAAAGTCAAAGAAGAAAAAATTCACTTACTTAAATGAAAAATTAGTCTCTTTTTCAAAAAAAGTTGTGTAAACGCTTTGACATTACGGATCAGAAAAGCCTTGAATTAATGGATCGTGATATAAAGATTTTTCTAGAGGGGCAAAAATGTTCGAATCTAAGAGGAATTATTAATTTAAATTCATCACCAAACACTGAAATAGATGTGTTGATGGACCATAAAATAAGTAAATATTACATTTTATGAGCATGTACTTACATTCATAGTGCTTATATCTCGATATTAGTCGATGCTAAACAATCCAGTTGCATAATTCACTCATTGGCAATTTTCAATTATAGATCAGCCAGTAAAAAATGAGCAGATGCCGATAACTAGACAAGAATCCGACATAATAATATCTCAGTCATCAGTAAGTTTAACTTCTAAATCAGTTTCAGACTTTAAAAATAAACTAACAGCACCTGTTACTTCTAAAATTAACTTGATGGCACTAGAATTAGTTTCTGCGTTAGATTAAGCAAACATTTCCAGTAGAAATCTTATATACATTATTTCTGTGACTTTAAAAAGTGCTGGAATCGATGTAAATAGTGTAAATTACTGTAAATATTAATTATAAAACAATTTATCGAAGTCTAATAGCTTTGCGTAAAAAAATTTCCTAGGAGTTAAAAGGTAAGTTAATGTTTCAATAAAATTATATTGTGCACTGGGACGGAAAATTGTTGACAGACATCACCGGAAACGATGCTGTAGACAGACTTCCAATCATTCTAAAGTCAGGTGGTACTAAACAATCGTTAGGCGTGCTGAAGCTGGAGTCAGGAACTGCCGATGATCGAGCAATTGCCATCCTTGAAACTCTGAAGCAATGGGGTGTTAGTTCATATGTCAAAGGGATGTGTTTTGACACAGCAGCTGTTAATACAGGTAAGTCCTAAATAATATGTAAGCTATTTCTCTTTGCTATTAATTTTTTTTTTTTTTTTTTCGTTCGTTTCCTAGGAATTCATCATAGGACTTGTGCTGAAATAGAAAAAGCTTTAAATAAAGATTTGATCCATTTACCTTGTCGTCATCACATATTTGAACTTGTTTTGAAAAGTGTGTTTGAGGTATATTAGCCGACCTTATCAGGCCCAGATGTCCAGTTGTTCTATAGATTTAAAAAGAAATTAAATGGGCTTTCTAAATCTTATTGTAAGGCTTGGATGGACGATAGCATCGTTAGTAGAATATTGTCAGATAGAAAACAAGTGTTAGTTACTTTGATTGAAGAAAATTTACTGGAATTAAATCATAAATTTGACTTCATACAAGTTACTCACGCAATTTGTTCTTGGCAAAGTTATCAGATCTTCCACACTTTATTGAATAAAATAAATGAAATTCTTTATATATTTTTGATAGGTCTGTCAACCGAAAGATGATTATAGAGAGCTCTAGAGCTTCACTGATTTTTTTGGGGTAAAAGCCAAAATATAATTATACATTGAAATATCTAGGTCCAGTTCATCATGCTCGTTGGATGGAAAAAGCCATTTATTCGCTAAAAATATTTTATTTTAGAGAAGAATTTAAGTTATCAGTGCTAGAGATTTACAGTTTACGTTAAATATATATTTTTCTAGTCAAAATATATGTATATAGAAGCCTGGTTCGCTGCTCCGTACGGGCTTCACACAACGACTTGACCATCATGCAAGACTTGATTAAGTATAAAACTGTAGACAGATCCGTATCAAAAGCATCGTATTCAAAAATGATGGACCACCTCTGTTACTTGAGTAAACAGCTGACAATTCTTCATCTATTTGCCGATAATCGGCCCTTGTTCGTAAAACAAAAAATAATTCGAGCTTTGAACAAAAATAAAATAAGCACTGATCCGAAAAAAACAATATTTGGAATCAAGCAAGAAAATTTAGACACTTTGTTGTCAGCAGATCTGAGTGACTTTATTTCAAAAAGTCATTGACTATAAATAGAGTCGATGAGTTTTAGGGCATACTATTGTCAATTTATTCTTGATTTCTAAATGTGTACAATGTTTCAGTTGTATACTGACAACGCTTTTCAAGTAAACTGTAACAAAAAAACAGAGAAAGTACACACGTACAAATCACACGAATCATACTCACATCGAGAAAAACGATAACAATGGCTAAACTCCCCAAATTTACAAGTAAGCAACGTCGAATATTCGCTCAAAATAAATACAAAAAAAGTTATATTTTGTCAACTCAAAATTAACGAAGTAGTTCTGCTCACTATACAACGTGTACTAAGGTATCATATCACATATATGAGCAATGCCATTGAGGTCCGGCCGCTAGGCGCCCGCAGCGCATTTTTGGAGTGAAGGACGCTCTGTTCAACTCGCTCACAGAGGGAAATAAGGCACTTAAAAATATATGAAGATAGGCAGATCGATTGATTTTTTCCTGCTCTTTCCAATGGTGTGGTCATTTTTAAGATTAAAAATTTTTTTCATGGCGAAAATTGCGGTTAAATTTTAAAACGTTATTGTAAAAAAAGGCATTTTTTTTAATTTTTTGATTCTGCTCCATTCGAAAGAGCAAGTCTTAAACTACAATCTCCTAAATTTTGAAGTTGGCAGGGCAAAAGATAAACGAGTGATAAACAAACAAAGACGAAATCACGCGGTCGAACGATACATATAGGTATAGAAGAAGCATAGGAACGCCGTAGAGGTCCGCGCTCATAACCAAGAAATTGAAGAAATACCACGCACTTTCGTCTTTGTTTGTTTACCACTCGTTT
>JAPYYV010010526.1:0-11633 GCA_030522625.1 Copidosoma aretas
GGTGTTTATACGTAGTCACCCGGTCAGGACTCAGGCAATACACCGAATTCCCCCTACCCCCTCCCATCCCTTTCCCATCCCTCTCCCAAGTGTCGAGTGTGCCAGTGTGCCACAAAAGAATGGACATGACGATATGACACTATAATACAAAAAAAAAAAAAAAATAAATCCTTGATTCCGGAGATCGACGAAACTGCAACTCTACCGCTGCGCCACCGCTTGTCGGTAGATAGCTATATCTGTTGCCGTGGTAACTTGGTACAGGCAATATGCCAATACACCGAGTATAGTTGTAAGAATCCACCCAACGTACCCCAACCCAATGTAATTAAAACACAATGTATTATCATCATGATGTAATAATGTAATATAAACTATTGTAGCTATAAAAGCCTTTAAGGGCTTGATAAAGCTTTAAATAAATACACTACGCAAGTAGATATTTATTAAAAAAAAAAAAAAAAAAAAAAAAAAAAAAAAAAAAAAAAAAAAAAGGACGGACCAAACGACAAAAGGGGATTTACGCCCGGAGCGTTGAAAGACTGTGACCCCCAATTATGTTAAAAGATGTTAGCTTTCTTTGACATATGGTCTTAGATCGATTCATGGCCTCCTTCACCAATAAAATTGCGGAAATTTGCCCATAAACGCTCTTCCCAGTTAAAAAATAAGGTTTTTTGCCGGACTTGCACATACACGTTCGGAGTTCGGAGTCCTGATCTCGCAGATATCTGAGCGTTTGATTTTTCGTTTTTTGTCACGTACACAAACTTCGGTCAGTTCCCGAATCACCTTGTGCCACCACTAGGTAAGTAGTAGGTACACGTAAACAGGTACGCAAACTGCATTTCCCTGTTGTATCTGATTGCAACAGATGGATTAAGTATGAGCGGCGGAAAGATCTGCATGTTGTGTGTACGAGCTGTAAGAGCACTCCGAAGAGTCCGAAGCTCGAAATGTCAGTTCCCAAATGTCAGTTCCGTGACAGTTCCGTGATCATCTAAAGTCAAAATGCTTTTTATTCAAGTTTCAAGCAATGTATCGCCACGAAACTTTTTTTATGGCATTGGTGGGCAAAACTATGAGACACACGTGTGTCGGCGTTTTGATTGATGGGCCTTTTTTCGAGAGATGTATCGATAATGTAGTAAGCGCGTGTTGCCAAGTAGCAGATCGAGTACGTGAGAAGGCCCTGACTGGGCTCAAATAAAAGCTAAAGTGAGCCCCTACCGATTAAAAAAAGATTCGTCCTATTTAGTGCCGCCGATCAAAAGTTATAGTGATTTGAAGAAAAATAACGAAACTCTCCGAAATTTCCATTAAATCTCTCATTTGTTGATTTTCATGGCTCATCTTTAAACCGCTGTAACTTTCGACCGGAGGCACTAAATTGAACGTAATTTTTTTTCAATCGGTAGGATTGAATCTCAGCTCTTGTTTGGGCTTGGCCAGGACACATGAAGTTTAAAAGCGGCTTAGTTACACGCATTACCGACGAACATGTTTTGTCGAAAATTTGCAAAAATTGACCGACTAAAAATGTTAAAAAACTTTGTAGTGAAACCGTTCTGGGTACTTGTTTTGGGTAGGATTCAGAATAATTATAATAGAAAAAAAAAAAAATTTCCGTCAATCTTTTTTTAAGCAAATTTTTCAGTCGTTCTGAGCGAGTTACGGGAGAATCACCCATATACGTGTACAAGTTAGGTGAACTCGGAGTATAGAATATATGTTCAACCGAACGAGCAGATAAGCAGCTGAGAACGGGAACAGTCATGTCGTCATGTGCATACTGTGTGCACTGCAGTGAGCATGAGCAAGCGTAACAATATATAAGACACCCACTATCGACACAACAGAACAAAAAGATTTGAGCCAAGCGGCCCGAGGCAGCAGTGCGAGGACACGACGCATCAAGTTATAATACCGAGCGCAATCATGCGCGAGCTCGGGGAGATAGACGTCGTCGTCGTCGTCGTCAAGGCCGCGCTGGCGACGTTCCTCGCCTAGTCCAACACCAGGCGATCCCATTAGAACCTGCAAGTGTTACTCAAATACGTAGAAAGCAGCAGCAGCGGACCTCCGACTCTGCTCTCGGGTGCCACTACACTCCTTCGTCTTGACCTTGGGGCCCTTCTGTTTCGCCCCCCCAACAGTAACCCTGGCGTTCTTCCAGCACCATCAACCCTACCAACTCATCGGCTTGCGCGCAGACGGCAGCAGCAGTTTATCGTCCCCCGCCAGAAAGTCACCAGCGACGGCGACGGCGATGTACGCGCTCAAGCCGTTCGCCTTCGTCCAGCACGAGGTGAAGAGCGCGGAGAAGCCGAAGGCGCGCAGCGGACACAGGGTCGTCTGCGACGAGCGCAACCTCTACTCGTACGGGGGCTTCAACCCGAGCATCACTGCCAACGACCCGGACATGCAGAACGACCAGAGCTGGACCAACAGTCGGCCTCTGTTCAAGGAGCTCTGGAAGTACAACTTCGCGACGAAGCGCTGGACGCGGCTGCCCGGCCAGAAGATGATGCCCAACGAGCTCGCCTCCAGCGCCGTCATCCTGCGCGGCGTCACCCTTCTCGTGCACGGTGGCACTGGGGTGCCCTTCGGCGACAATTGCAACAACAACGTCTACGTCTGCAACGTCGACGACGGCCAGATGCAGGTCGTCCCGGCCACTGGCCAGCTGCCCGATCCCCAATACGGCCAGGCGGTCATCTGCCACGGGCCGTACCTCTATACAGTTGGGGGTACGACCGGGCTCGAGTACACCTGTGACATACACAGGTTCGACATGAGAACTCAGGTTTGGGAGTCTGTGTACATTTGTGCCGGAAGGGATCAGTGCGAGCCCAAGGGCAGATACAGGCACGAACTCGCGTTTGACGGCAGGATTATTTATGTGCTTGGTGGCGGTACTGCGGTGGAGGCTTTTGGCTTTGCGGTAGGCATCTTCCTGAGACCCACAATACGATAAGTCCGTTCATCTTTTCCTTTTCTGCGGCTTTATTTATAACTACTTTTTATATCACACGACAACAAACAACACACATTCAATTTCATCGTCTTATCAGGACATTCTTCTTATCATCACTGTTGAATTACTGATATGATGGAAACCGCAGCGTATTGTTTTGACGTTTTGACGTTCTTGCGAGTAAAGTACGATTAAAGTTTATATTTTTGTCACCAGGATCTTCCAGCCTTTGACACTGCGACCAAAAGGTGGATGAGCTTGTGCAGTCAAGGTGATGCTGAGAAAAATTATCCCGCCCCGAGACGATGTCATGGCTTGGTTCAGTACGCCGATGAAAAAACAGGCTCAACTTTGGTCGTCATATCCGGAGGCTATAATGGTACACAAGTTTTCAGTGACATTTGGAGGCTAGATCTGGCACTTATGCAGTGGACATGTTTAAAAACGTGTGTATTACCGCAGCCAACGTATTTCCACTCCACAGCTCTAACGCCAGCAGGACAAATGTTTACATTCGGTGGCATAGTGAAGCAAGATAACGAGGTATGCTTTTTTTTTTTTTTTTCATCTTGTCTCGGTGTTCTTGCGTTGTTTGATTAAACAAAAACACTGTCCGGTTGATTATTGAGGTAATGATAAATAACTTCTTATCAGGTTGCCAGAACAGACGAAATCCACTCGGTCTGGTTAACGATCCCGAAACTTTCAGAAATCTGTTGGGAAACACTGGACTTTTATTTTCCAAGATTAAAAGAAAAGGCACAAGCAGATTTATTGCGCATTGGTGTACCCTTCAAATTTGTTCATAGGTTGTAACGCAATTTCCCAAAATTATAAATTTTTTTCGTATGATTCACAATTTTTGGGTGCTATCAATTCGAATGTTGTTACCAGTTGATAATTGAAAGAAATATTAATGTTATGACTGCAAAAGATAAATTTTACTTATATTTTTGTATTATCTTGGTGTGTACATTGTGATCGAAAATCAATCATAATCATCGCAATATTGATTGGTGATACTATATTCTCACAGAAAGACAGTGCAAACTATATTTTATGTTTTTAATTTATTTTTGCTTGAATTTAGAAAAATATCAGTAATATTTACTTACAAAAATTGTGTATACTTAAATGATGATTTAGTAACAAACTGAGATATATTTAAAGTGCTGCAAAATTAATATAAAGTATCATGCCAATTATTTCAAAATTTCGTTGTTGAACAAAAATGTAACTTACGCATGAATTCAATATATCATAAAAATTTCTTTATACAAATTTTTTACACGCTCAAAGCTTAAAAATTATTCTTAGCATACAAAAATGTTTTAGAATAGTACACTCACAAATATATTTTTATCGTATTCTCATATTTTTTCTCGTATTTTAATGCAATTATGTAATTTTACTCATGCATTATAAAACCATTCAAATCATTCAGTATGATTTTATGCTTTCTTTACTTTTGATATGCCATACATAAGAAATGTGCTGGTGGAAAATATTGCTGGTAAATACAGTTCATGCATTCATTAAAATCAGCAAAAACTATTTTCACTTGCAACATTCGAAACAAGTGACTAAATCTTTTAAAAGACCGCGATTTTGCATATAAGTCACGACTGATTAATTCATTATCAGAGCACGAAGTTTCATGGCAATATACCTAGAAAGTAGCATAAAACGATTTCCAAGCAAATTTAAAAAGATTTGCAGTGTATTGCTGAATACCTACAACTGCTTATGATTTTTACAATTATTTACATAGTCTTATAACAATTTGTTGTGAAACTACAATTATTTATTGTCAAACGAATTTGCCCGCTATTGTTAATATTTTTTTTGTCATGCATAGCTTATATTTTGTATGCAAAAAGTTGTATTTCAGAGATAAAAAAATCAATTTATAGAGAAACATCGAAAAAAGAGATTTTTTTTCGTGTATGTTAGGTTATTAAGATTTTATTAAATGCGAACCATCATGTTTTAGTATGGAGACGAAGGTATCCAATAAGGTTATCTCCACTGAAACGTAAATTACTTAAATTAATTTTGAAACTTAATTACATACACACTAACTCTGCAAGTGGTGTAAGATATTTGGATCACCCTAATACATTGTTTGAAATTTGTTCTGTACCAAAAATTACCGGTTCATGTGATGTTGAACTTTTTGCTCTAGTGAAAACTTAAAACAGTTATGTGAAGCAGTCGTGCCTAAAAATGGATCAAAAATTATTATCTCATGTAATGTATCTGCTTATAACTATCGATTCATTGATTTGTAATTTTAATGTACTCAAAACTTTTTTCTGCTTGATTTGTTTTCTGTTTTGACAATATATAAGATACATTTTAACCACATTTGTTCAGGAAATAAATTATTTTAAATATATAATTATAAGAAATAATTGCTCTTCTATTGATTAAATTTTTATGTTACAAATTTTTATTTCAATATAATACGGAGTTTTTAATCAAATTATAAAAAAAAAGTAATTAAAAAACTCAATTTAATATTTTTCCAAGAAATAATAAAATTAATTTTAAAGCTAATTCTTACAAAAGTTCTTTAAGAAGACGCTACAAAAAGACATTTCTGTATAACGCTCATTTCTTATTGATATTATGAACGAAATTTTTTGAGATAATAAGTAGAGTGTCTACATTATTTCATCCACATGTAGAAAATTTGTCTTTGCAAAAAAAAATACATTTTTCAAATTACCATTAATAATGCAGACTTGTCTTGAAAGTTACATACTTCAAGATCATGCAAAACACAAATCAGTGAATCATGTACCTAACGTGTGATTTCAACAGATAACATTATTTTTGTATAGAATAAAAGTATGAATATATAATGCATGAATATACATTTATGTGGCTCTATAAATTTATACAAGTAAATATCTATGAACATGACAAAAATATTTTTTTTTTGAAAAATAGTATTCTAATTATTGATAATAAAAATAGGAATCAATTAGTATGTACTCGTTCACTTATTCTTCTATTCATATTGTTGATGTGCTGATTTCTTTTACAATGACTTAAAAGAACGTATGCTTGAAAATTAAACATGTATACTAAAGATTGAACTGTATGCTTCTTCAAATGGACAGTTGGCAGCTACTATCAATCAAATAATACATACTTTAAAGGATACTGGCACTTATAACACTTTTACAAGTCAAACGAATTACGTAATATTATGCAAAAACAGAGTATGTTAAAACATGCAAAATTTTGATTAATAAATATTTAACTGAAAGCTTTAATAAGGCCTATAAAATACTGCATGTTCATTAAACATTATGATTTGCGAGTGAACAGTTTGAAAACTACAAGCATACAATATTTTTCCGTGCATCAGAAATATTTGTGATTAGTTATACATAAATATATAATGTTACATAATACTATAAAATGTTAAAAATAAATTGCGAATATTATCGATCGTCCAATAGATGAGATCCAAGTTAAATATAAACAACTAAATAGTAGAAGACAAACATGTATCAAATGGGATCACAGATGTGTAAATTGAAATGTATAATTATCAAGTATTTATAATTAAATTATGAACTATAAATAAGGAAATTTCTATTTATAAAAATAGTTACAACGATTGAAAAATTTAATAAATTATAAGTTCCTATCAGACGTTATGTAAGTAGTGAATCACTTAATTCTCCAAATTATACATGTTAAAAGAGAATCGATGAATTATATGTGATTGCGTATCACGTACAGGAAAAAAACTTCATTATTTGTTGTTAAATTATTTTTTATTTTAAAATAATGTAATTTCATCGTTACGAAATCGAACTACCAATAAGCTGTTCATCGAATTGTAAAAATTAAGCTACAAATTTAGCTTGTAATAGCTGAGTTAGGATTATCAATCTTCGAGAAATGGCAGAAGAAGCTATTAGTCGTCGAAGTAAGCATGAAGCTAACAGAACCGAGGCATCTGTTCTTATACGAATTGCGAATTGTGTGAATAAAAAATATAGAGATAATTCTCTTGCAATTAAAAAATACTGTGCTTAGTGCGAGACAAATATTGTCGCTCATCGCTGATGCGCAACACGATTCGCAATAACGAAACAATATAAATACAATAACGTGTTGTAGCTGTAATGGTGTTTGGAGAGCGCAATGTGCAACTGTAAATAACTATGCATATATAATATGCATGTGTGTGTAGCTCGCCGCGAGTGATATATATATATATATACACACACACACACACACATATATATTATCGAATGCAATTTTATATATTTAATAAAAATTGATATTGCGATATATCGGCCATGAACAACACGCATTCTTCCATTTATTTTAAGCGATTCCCAAGCACGTCAACAATGTCACGGATAATGAGAAGTTGACGGAAATGGAAAAAGTATATTATTGCACCTGTTCTAACACTCCATGGAAACGTTTGGATGAGCTATGTTAATCGGACGTGTACACAACAATCAAGATAAATGCAATACAGAACATTACCTGTGTTGTTTAGTGTTCGTATCAACCATGTGGAATTGTGTCTCAGTGTATTTTTTAATCGTAGTTAAATTGTAAAATAATTTACCATCAACCAACATGTGTATTTATGTTGATTCAAAAGAGCGCTCTTGCTCATAATATTATGTACATACCTCTCATGTTGAAAGATAAATGCAGGTCAATTGATATATTCGGACAATGAAAATTATTCGACGGACTAATGACGAGTTGTATTTTTCCATTAAAACAAGCGCAGAAGTTAGTTGATGCTTGTATAAAAAATGATGTAATTTTAAAAAGTAACGATGAGAAAACCATCAGCAATAAAATCAACGTTTTCGGGTTCCCCATGTGCGCGGGGGCTTCTGAAAAATACTTTGAACTGTATACAGGTGTATAACTCAGGTGCTTCGATGACTCATTACGTGCCTGAGGAAAAATGATTGAGAGCTACTATAAGGTACCCTATAGTGCTGGCGGTATCTTCCATATTTCGACAAATAGCGTTGGATTTGTTTTTGTTTTGACGAGCCCCAGTGGCCCAATGGATAAGGCATCGGCCTCCTAAGCCGAGGATTGTGGGTTCGAGTCCCACCTGGGGTACACAGCTGACGAGCTGATTTTTTTGTCGATTATTTTTTGCAAATTTAAATTTTTTCGTTTGACAAGAAAATTTACGACAACTGTATCTGGCAGGTTTTTCAAGGAAAAACGCTGGTAAAAATATAAAATATATATTATAGAGTAAAAAAAATTACCCTATTAAGATTCATTCGGGATTCTGTGACAGCTAAAATAGTTCTTTGAACTTTGAAACAGTACATATTCTGTAAAAGGTTTTACTATTTTAGTATGCCGTGAATATGTATAATATGTACATACGCAGTTTGAGCATTATCACCGTTGGTGCGACTTTTTACTCAAAATCAGATCAGTAAATAATTACGTAAGTGAATAAATATTGACAGTTTTTAATATCAGATACTTTGATATTTTAAAAAAAAGACTATACTAATTCGTTTTTGTAGGATAAGTACCTCCCTAATGGCACACAACGTTTAAAAAACGTTCTAAAAACGTTGAAAACAAAAATTTAATTTTTTTTTGGAAATGTTGATAAAACGTTTTATAAACGTTTTAAAAACGTTCAAAATGTCCGCTTTTGTTGATATGAAAAATCTCACCAGAACCGCTTTTGCCTTAGTTTTCTTGTAAATCGTGAGCCAGGTAGGCATTACTATCCGGATGATAACACCAATACTGGGGGCCTAAGCTTGATTATCGTATAATTTAAAAAAATATAAAAATCTATTTGTTTATTGGACAATTGTGAAAATTATCATACACTAGCTTAGGCCCCCTGTGTTGGTGTTATCATCCGGATAGTAATGCCGACATAGCTCACTATCTACGAGAAAATCTAATGCAAAAGTAGTACTGGTGTGATTTTTCACAACAACAAGAGCGGACATTTCCAACGTTTTTAAAATGTTTATAAAACGCCGTATGAACTTTTTTAGAAAACGTTTTAATGTTTTGTTTTCAACGTTTTTAAAACGTTGTGTGCTATTAGGGCTAGTTGTATTTGTAAAATTATTTCATTCGTCGTCCCAATACGGACTCTACTCAACTCTAGAGTCTCCTAGACCCACCGCAATTTGGTCATGCGACGCGTATGAAAAAAACGGGATCTGAAGCTCGGGCCACGTGATCCAAAATCCGCCACTCACCCAATCTACGGATTTGCAATGAAATACACATCAATGAATATATTTACCATTTATTATGACTTTAAAATTAGTTTCTGATGACAAGATCTTTTGTTTTCTACATCAAGAGATCGTAAACTGTTCCTGATATTTAAAAATTTTCTCCCAAAGCATTTTGAATAAATGTTTAACAAATTGAGTATCATCAACGCACGCTTCATCTCGTATATCCCCATACGGAAGCGCTAGTAATCAAAAATGGTTTAAGAAAGGCGCTATCTTTTAATACGATCACCGAAAAAAAGTGCTACTTATCTCTCGGAAACGCGGCTGTTTTCCATTTTTTTTTATCAAACTTGCTTGGTACTTAAGGCGTCATCGCTTTTATCTGGTCTATTCGAAAATTGTCTATCGGGCAAATATTTCTTGAACTATACGCGACACCCCAGCCTGATGCTCGCTCTCGGCATCGGAGAAAGAAAAACAGTTCTGACAATATTTGATCTCCCTATCTCTGAGACGATGATAATAATTAATTTTTCAGCTTTGCAGGAAAAAGAGGTGTTACTGAATTGTCTGTTTAATTCCCACCTAATTAGTTTGTGCAAGGCTCTATATCTTATTGCATTGGAAAAAATGAAGTGGAGACCGGGACTAACGTCATCGTTGCATCACAGCTACACAGTGTATATACTTAGTATCAGTTCATTACTGATAACGTAAATAAAAGGGTGACAACAAAAATAACGTCCCAAAAATATTTGAACTCGGAACAATTAAGTGATATTCATGCTCCAACTGCGTAAAGGTCCATTCCGAAGGAATGACGGCATGCGCCGCAGAAACTGGCGAAAACTGCATCACCTTCCCTTTCACCATTTACGATCACCTGTATTGGCCTCGTGTGCAGCTGAAGGGAAGGGGCACGCGAAACTACTGCAGCGTGAGTAGCGGGTACCAGTGGAAGCATAACCAACACGGCCGAGTATAGGCTATATATATTACTGACAGTAGTATCCAGAACATAACTCCAATATGCCGAATTTTTCCATGAATACTTTTAACGTAACTTCTTTACGTTTATTCGATTCCGAATTCCTTCATGTATCACTATATAAAAGAGTTATTCAGTGGACGCTTCTCATTTTATTGCTGAAGTAGATTACTTCGATACTGTCCACGTAAATTGGGGGTCCGAGTACTCCGAGTTCGCCGATTTGATCCGACAGGTATCGCATTTTAGGTGTCGCCACTACTTCTGCACAGGGCCAATAGAGCTCTCGCGGTGACGGGACTGACGGGCACGGTCCGCACGGTAGAAAAACAGCTAGGAGTGTTATTGACATTGACTCAGTCAGCTGGTTGGTAGACATATATGGGTCATTTAACGAAAAACGCCATAATTTGATGTGTGAGACTGTGAGGTGGGATCGTTTTAGAATTTTTCCAAGCCAAGCACGTGATTCCCAGAGAAGCTACAGAAACGTTTGAGCCCAACCCTGGCGTGGGATTACCGAAAATGTTGCTGATTCGTCGGCAATTTTTAATGTGCTTCAAGTAAACGAAATTGAATTATATGCAGCACCATGTATAATCCACTATACATAAATAATACACATAGGCACCTTTTGTACTGTATCGTCGTTTCGGATTCGTGCTAAGAAAGGTGCCATTTCGGAAGAGCATTTTCGCGATTGAAATAAAGCTGTTTGCAACTAGTACTGAAACTGCTGGAAAACAACTCGTAGGCAAAAAATTGTTCAACTTCATTCCGACAGTAAACTGTAAACATCAGCTTTATGTTTTTCTGATTGACACCTTTCTTAGCGTGATTCTTCGAAATGGCACCTTTTTCCTCCAAAGCGTCGATGTATATCCCTGATCCCATAATATTCACCTAACTGCTATTACATTGAAACTTAGAGATGCAAATCATTTGACGACATATAGAACTCGTTTGCTCCGGAATACGAAACGATTCAATTCAGGTGCATGCCCAAAAGTTGACCACTCTAAATTCCACAAAATCATTTGTCGCGCGCAATTCAAAGGTGTCAAAATCTGGTGCGACGACTGAAACGTCGCTAACTATATACGATTAAAAAAAATTGTTTCGATCTTTCTAAAGTATACAAGAAAGAGCACCCGGCATCTCAGAGTTTCAAATAGTCCGTGGGCCAAAAAATGTTCATATGCGCCAGTTTACATTCGCTAATGATCCGGTGTTTTACATCTCATAACGGCCATGCAAAAAATGTTTTCTGGAATGCCGCTGTTTTCGTGAAATGATCCATGTATATATCGATACGTGTATACATATCTGTGGTTTCCCGGTAAAAGGGGGTAAGTCCACTCTCGGTGATTTCGAGTAAATCGCATTTTAATGTTTGATCGCATCTGTAAGATCAGAGCAATCGAATTGGAAT
>JAPYYV010010527.1:0-11277 GCA_030522625.1 Copidosoma aretas
AATTTTGCATGAATTTTTTCTCCACACTTTTGAAGCTGTGCACAAATTTTTGTTTGAAACTGACTGTTAATTGCTTAAGGTAGTCAACCTCCTTAATATACAGAAATTTATATAAAGACTGTTATGATAATGAACGCGTTTCTGAAAAAATTGAAAATAATTTTAATAGATACGTAGTTATCTAAAATACAGTCGTCAAGTTGCGTCATATATCGATGAAAAGTGTCAAGTACCGGTACGGTCATTTTATTTAATAGTTATATTGTATCTAGCTCAGTTGACATTAGGGTCGAGTTGCGTCTGAGCTATTTCATCGTATGGTTTAGTTACGTTTCAGTCATTGAGTTATTGAATTATTCGAGTCCCATTTCACCCCTTAGAACCATATAAAGTCTTTTACCTGGAAGTATGATAATATTTATATGATTCTAACATGTTACCTAATAGTAGTTAGACAAAAAGTTCTACACAAATACTACATGTTTGAAATAAATGTTTGAAACTTTCTACATTCATTTATAAAAGGTTCATTTTTTTTAGTATGTTCTGGAGTTTTTCGAAAAAAACTTAATGCGTCATTTACATGTGCTAAAAAGTTATCGTTTAAATAGCGCAGTTTAAATTGTCACATTTATTTTTGCTGCAACAATGCTGTGACAAATAATTACGTACATAGATAAAGAATCATACCTTATAATTGCATTTAAATATTTATCGATACTATGAATAGCTACATAATTTTAGTTAAAATAAAAACTCTTGTACAGTCTAAATGACATTCATAAATTTTATAGACCAGAAGTTAAAATAAAGAAACTAATAGATACGTTTTTTGTCTTATTTGTGTACTAAGTGTACCCACGACTTTGTTTCCGTATTTTTAGTACGACAAATATATTAATCCATCTGTACATATAATAAAGCTTTAAGACGTTCTCTTGTCCATTTGTCTTATTCGCGCATTAATCTAGAAATGCTAGGCTTATTTGTATATTAATAGCCAACATTTATGTCTGGTTTTGATGTATTGAACACTAACATACTCTCACATGTGTATATGAGTACGATGATGTAAGTAAAAAGTGTGAATAAGCTTGATCTGGTCCTACAACCAGCCGAGTACTGCGATCACCTATTTATCGTACATAAGACAAAAAAAAGACCTAAAAACTATCTACAGCCTAATGAAATATACCTTGAATCCCCTACCGAAATGAAAAATATCGCTATTAGTAGTTTCATCAACTTGTATCCAGTACAACAACAATTTAATGATGGATTTAATCTGCGATCTGTTTGGGGCAAGGTCGAAAAATGAATACACAGTACTTAAATTTCTTATTTGAATATATTGGTGCGATGTTTCACCGGCAATATGCGCCGGCCTCATCAGGCTAAAATATCAATAATACACTTATTTTTAGTTACAATTTTAAATGAAATTATGACCAAATTTACGTAACTACACAGAAGAAATTATTTTTACCTCTTTTTCGCAAGTTGTAAAATGCTAATGTATATCTATGTAGCTTTAAATTATAAGAGATATACTCACTCGTCAACGGAATGTGATTTACTAACTGGGAAACGACGCTGGCAATATTCGTTTGGAAACAACGGATAGCAGATTCCATCATTAAATTGTTGTTGTATAATAATGGAGGGCGCAGAAAACGTTACACAATATAACTCGTGTCCAGTAGTTTTCGTGTAATTCACGAACACGACAAAACATCTTACAGATTTATTGTATGTATAGATTAGCTTATGTCATCTTTTCTGCATGCACTATGTATATCTTTAAACTTATTACTACTTAGATAATATTCGAAGCTGAAGGTACTTGTTTACTAATAATACAAGGTACTGATGCAAGGTATATTGTACATACTTTGTAGTTAGGCATGGAAAGTAAGCACTAAAATAGATTATAGATACCTCGATATTTCCGGCATAGTCAGAATTATTTATTATATTTAAGAAAATTAATTTTTTCTACAACGTAACCACACATGCACTCATCCATTTTTAACCTTATTACTTGTCGCGTACTCCAATAAATCACTAATATAATTTTTTTTCTTTTTTACTTTTGATTGCCTTGACATGTGTTATTGGATCATAAATATGTTATAATTGCATGAACATTTCGTTGATAATATTTTTATTATGAGGATAACAGTGCATCAAGTTAAAAATTTCACGATATTAACTCTAGATTTGTAATCAGTGTTCAAAGAATCCTAATTCTGATTAAATATGTTACACTCGTAAATATTAACAATTTCCAATCCGTAAGGATCTTACAATGGAGGGTCTGATAACATGTTGTAAAGTAATTAGAAAAATTATTCTGCAACCAAGAATACTTTAAAAATTATTGACCAAACAAATTTTAGATTTGTACAATAGGTTTAGTGCATAAGCACTCGATCTGTTGAGAGCTGGTATGGGAGTGAATGAATAACTCCCAGATGTTCACGATGCTAAGCAACGTTTCGTTGGTCTTAACGCCAACCTTGTCAGGCTAACTTTATTAAAACAAAAATTGCATTACATAAAAAGGATGTAAAAAAATCTACGCACACTGTTACGCCAATAAATTAAAAGTTGTATAGATATAAAATGTATAAATAAAAACGTGAAACAGTTAAACAAGTAATATTCAGTAAAATTAAAAGAGATTAAGCATAACGAATAGAATACAAATAACAACAACTTACGGTCTGTCGTTGTAACGATACAACAATAGACTGACGCAGAATGTACATAACGAATAAGATAGCTGTGTGATTTAAAAGAATTAAGAGCAAAACGTATACGTAAGCTATTACTCTTGGCTCCACCTCTGCCAATGATAGTTTTGAATTTGTTAAGCGAGTTTTCATCTGGATTTTGTAAAAGGCTTTGGGGTGTGGTACAATGGTTGCAGTGGTGATGTCATAGCCGCTCCAATCAGAAAATGCCCTGGTGTTAGGGCAAAAGGGCCTTCCTCATTGTTACTCGAATAACTTAGAGGCCTTAAATTTAGACGGGCCTCTATCTGATAGGTTAAAATTGTAATTTCCTTAAAACTAAGAATAATCTCGCCAATAACTTGGTTAAGATAAGATTTGCAAGATTTTATGGATGCTTCTCATAAACCTCCGAAGTTTGGAGCTTAAGGTAGAATGAATAACCATGTAACTCCCTTTTCCGCTACCGCAGCAGCATTATTAAAAGTTTTAGATGTGTATACAGCTATTTAATTAATCATTGTGAAAACAGATTAAAAAATCTTTTATAGTATTGTTTCGTTATCAAAGCGGGTAGTGTGCTCCAGCGTTAAATAAATAATAGGGATGGGCAGAATATGCATTTAACACTTTTAATATTTATTCATTTAATTAAAGCACCAAAATATTATTATGATACAAACACTTTGAATTTCCAAGGTTAATATTTTGACTAAAAGAAACGAGTAATAAAACGAGAAATGAAGGTTGCAAAAGAAATGTAGTAACTTAATCGATAGTGTGGCGTAGTAAGATTTTTACGAGAGGTGTGTATGTGTGCTCGTGCAAAGGTACTTGCACCTTGCTCAACGACCGAGTACGACATGACTTTAGCGTCACGTAGCTACACCTAATGAGCAAGCCGCTGCTTACTTTACAAAGCTATTGGATAAGCTATCCAGACACGACGCATAGTGATAGGCTATAAGTTTAAATGCGGTGCGTTGTTAATGGGTAGTAATTGATTAGCAGTTGTATTTATAATGCCTGCGTAAACTTAAATCATAATGTATGAACATTGAACACTCTCCCTCCCTTGCTTTGACGAGGGGAAAAGTAAGTACAATCCTAAAAAGGGGCTGATTGAGAATCTTATCAATAATTAATTGTCCCTCTAGAACTACAAATCTTCATTTAATCGTAAAAGGATAAGTTTTGTTATTGGTCGGACAAGGGTTGAGGTAGCAGTGCAAACTTGAACAGTACGAACTAAAAAGTCAAAACCAGGGAAAGTTTTTTCAACTCAAGCTAATGCCCAATAACTAGAAGGAGTATTTTCACCTTTAATCAGGACTGAATCACCCACTCCTAATGATTTCTCCGGATGATACTATTTAGATCGACTTTGCAAAGTCGTATGGTACTCCTGCTGCCAACGATGCCAACAATTTTGAGAAAGTTGAGTTACTAACTTCCAACAGTGCCGGCAGAAAATTTTATCATCAGAGAAATCTGGTTCTGGTAGCATTTATACCGGCTTAAGGTTAATCAGATGGGCAAGGGTCAAAGATCACTAGGATCATCTCTTAACGGAGAAAGATGTCGGGAATTCATACAAACTTCGATTTTACAAAGTTATGTGGAGTATTCAACACAAGTTATTATTTGAGTGCCAACTATTTGCCAGAGGTGACGATTCATCAATTTTACCGCTGATTCTCAAACTCCTTCGAAACTTGGGGCTGCGGGAGGATTAAAATGCCACTGAGTTTTCAGGAAACTTAATTGATACTGAAAATATTTAGACTCCTTAAACTCGTACCACCTTCCACATAGTTCAACGTCAGCCCCTACAAAGTTAGTCCCACGATGATTGCACAGATCGGAACAATGCCCTCGATGAAAAATAGAATGCTGGAAGGCAGCAATAAATTCTTTAGAACTACAATCTTCTACTATCTCTAATGAACAGCCCTGGTACACATACAAATGAAAACCACCACATAACCTTTGGTGGTACCTCTACCTCTAGACTTGAACAACTTAACTAAAAAAGGATCAGCGTGATCCACACCAGTCTTTGAGAAAGCGGGTACAGGTTAAACTCGTGCAACAGGCAAGTCTGCCATTTGTTGAATTAGAGTAGGACCGGAGTACCGTCGACAAGTGATACAATTTCCAAAAGCTGAACGAACTCTTTGCCGTCCTCTCGTAATCCGAAATTGCTGACAAATAGTACTCAAAGTGAGTTGAGGACCTCCATGTAAAGTGATCTCATGAACATAATTTATGACCAATTCAGTAAAGTTATCGCCAGCCGCCAGCACTAAAGGGTGCTTAGTTCAAAATTATAACAATTAATTACTTAAGTGACCACTTACTCTAATAAATTAGTTCTTTACGAATGGTCTAAGCGTGATCAACGTACTTTTTGATGGAAATTTAAGCTTAACCCCTTTAGCTGATTGAGTGATTGAATTAAGCGAATGAAACTCACCCTTAAAATGAATCAACTGATGCAAATAAACCATAAAAAGTTTAACATTATAAAGTTCAGGAACTGCAGGGTAGGTACTACAACTATTTCTCATAGCAACTAAATGTAAAAATTGTAACTGAGACTTATTAAAGAAGCGAGTATAAAACTTTTAAATAAATCTAAGGCCATAGGCCGTAATGCTTAGAAGCTTTTCTAGAGTTAAATATCGATAATAAAGATCCCAAGTCTCTGATTTAGTGCTTTGATGATCAGAAACAGCATTCGAAGGTTCAGTAGGCACATCATAATTTGTATCTGAAAGAAAAACAGGGTACTCCGGGAATATCCTATGAATCTTACTAGGTCCTTAAAACCATGAGAAATTTTCAAGTAACTGATTGGGAAAAATATCTCTAGATGCTATGTGAGCGGAATTGTTTTCGCCTGAAACAGGATGCCACGAAGCTGTGGGAACCATCTGCACGATATGACTACAACAATTAGCTATGAAAGTAGGCCAACGAGATGGCTGGGAGCTTGACCAATACAATACGTCCTTGGAATCTGACCACAGATAAATCGAGTCTACTCTATGATCCTGGTCTTGGCAGTGATGGTGTACTAATTTTGATAGCAAATGGGCCGCACAAAATTTAAGCTTTGGAACGCTTAATGTTTTAAGAGAAGCAACCTTCGTTTTAGCCAGCAAAAGCGGAACGTGAACCTCCTAATCAATAAAAATCCGTAGATATAGGGAAGCAGCATAGGCTAGCTTAGAAACATCAATGTAACCATGCAGTTCTATAGATTGAATATCAGGAGAAGATTGTGTCCAACGAGAAATCTTCACTTGATTTGATAAATTGGTTTCTTGAAACGAATAAATCTAATTTTGCAATAAATTCTCTGGTACTACTGAATCTTAATCTAATTTAACAAGCCAAAGAGATTGCATGAAAATTTTAGAAAAAATAACAACAGGACCCAACCAACCAAGTGGATCGTATATTCTATCTATATGGGAGAGTACAACTCTCTTGGTCCATGATACAGGTACTAAAGAAAATCTAACTTAAAAACTAAAGACATCTTCTTCAGGATACCAGATGATGCTGATCACTTCTCCTGAGGAATCACCTTCACTTACTGGAATAGCGGACGAAGGTTTTAAAAGTGTACTAGGCAAATCAAATAATACATCTGGAGCATTTGAAGACCACTTTCGAAGAGCAAAACCACCAAATGACATAACCTTTAAGAGCTGATCTCGTTTCTTAACCGCCTCACTTATGCTGTGAGCTCCCGACAAAACATCATCCATACAAATTTCTTTTATCACAGCGAAGTAAGCCAAGGGAAACTCATCTTGATAGTCACTAGCCAGCTGTTTGATTACCCTACAAGCCAAGTGCGGAGAATAAGCTGAGCCGTAAGTCATGGTTTTTAATCGAGAAGCCAACATGGGATCCGACTTATACGGACGCCAAAGAATACACTGGTGTTTCTGATCAGTTTCATCCACCCAAACCTGACGAAACCTTTTCTCTTTATCAAATGAAAAGGCAAACTTGTAAGATCTTCAAAAAGTGATAAGATCAAAGAGGATACATAAAAAATTGGTTCCAACATGGAATAAGGCATTGAGAGATGTGCTCGCTTTATATTTAGCCGACCCGTTAAACACGGTGCAGAGTTTCGTAGTTAAACTGGAAGTCTTAATAACTCCATGGTGGGGCAAGAACCAACAATCATTGATCTAATCGAATTTTAACGGAACCATATAATTAAGATCAATGTACTTACTCATGAATAAATTAGAAGCATCGAAAAATACTGCATTGTTATGAAATCTACACTCTAAATTTTTCTGCATATTAAGAGAAAGTGTCTTAGTGGCATCACGCCATTTAACTAAAGGTTTTGGATCATTCTTGAACGGAAGTTTAACTACATATCTACCAATACCATCTCTACGATGAGTATCTACAAAATGTTGCTCACAAGCTACTTCGTTCCTCGTCCAAAGAGGACTTGGACCAACAAGGAGTTCCTCTATTTTCCAAAAACCTTTCAAAAAGAAATCGAGCTGATCCTCCTTAGCGCAATGTAAAGGAACTGCGCAACTACTACTATTTGAATCTACTATACCTATTGAACCTGAAAGAATCCATTCTAGCAAAGTAAGAGTAGCAATAGGTTCATTAGGTTCTTTCTTCCGTACTGCTCCTTCGACTATTTGAGCATGAACATGAGCTCCAAGTATGATATTTGTATTATTTGGGCTTGTGTAACAAGGATTGGCTAATTCTAAACCTTCCAAATGGCTTAAACTTAAAGCAAAACAATTAAAAGGTGATCGATATGAGAAAACACGAGATAATACTTTAGCAGTGACGGATGGCTTAAAGTCAGAAGGAAGCCTAGGTGATATAGTAAATTTAACTATACTCTTAGCTATATTGACTAAAGAACTACCAGAACCACTGATTAAGATACTTAAACATTGACGACTAAGCTTTAATAATGTGCAAAGAGAATCAGATACTATTAAGCATTATGAGCACTGATCAACTCAAGCTATTGTCATCACTCGAATACCGGTAGGGCCTAGAACATAGATGCGAAAAGTGGCTCATAATGCACTTATACCTCTAGAGGGTGAACCTTCACTATGATAGACAATTTGAGGTACTTCACAGAGTTAAGACAAAAGTGCCTGAGCATCACTGGCTTTAGGGACCTCAGAAGATTCAGCCTGCTAGGGTTTGGAAAATTGCAAAAGCGTATGTTGTCTCTTCTTACCAGTCAAGCAAGAACCTTCAAAGTTGCATTTTCTTATCAATTGATCATTCAGACAGTTAAAACATAACTGCTCTCGACTAACTAAATCTATTTTAGAATCTATCGAAAAGGACCTAAATAACTCACACTTATTAATAGAATGACTGAAGAATCGACTAACTAAATCTCTTCTAGAATCTATCGAAAAGGTCCTAAATAGCTCACACTTTAATAAAATGACCTTGTTGACAAGCTACACACTTAAAATAATTTTGCTAAGTAATATTGCTAGCTAGGACTTCATTATCAGAACTTGACTTATGACAAACTATCGTACTAAGTTTACTAATAGTTTTCTTAAGTTAAGGTTTAGGTGAAAAATTCTCACAAGATTCTAATTTTATGGTTTTAGAATTTAGGAGCTGCCTAACCGATCTATTGAAGGACGTTGAGACTTACTATCAAGAAAATTTTGCCAATCATTGTTTGTTGAAATATCAAACCTACTAACTATTAAAGCAATGTAAATATCGCCGCTCCCCAAATCACGGCCCATGGATTGTGATGAAATCGTAGGATTCAACATTTCCTTAAAAATCCGTTTGAGCTTGGCCCCAGCCTCAAGTTTCATAACTTTACAGTTCATACTATTAGACAAATAGCTATCAACACTACGACGTGGATTATCATAATAGTCGATGAGAGTTTGCCAAGCAATAGAGTACTGATCTTTAGCTAAATGAATGGATTTAACTAAGTCTGAAGCCTCACCTCCTAAGTGAGTACGTAATTGATGAAATTTGATAATATCATCGACATCTCCCTTCCGATGTACAAAAGACCTAAATGTATCCCGAAAATTCTCCCAATCAAGTGTATTGACCAGTAGACTTAGGAAGTTCTATTCTCGAGAGGTATGAAATACTAGTACACGGAACTATGAAAGTGGGATTCGGGCCTGAAGCGGGCGGGGGGTTTTAGGAATAAGTTGCACCTGAGGTACTCTACGAAATCTCCTTTAACATAATAGTATACATCCTTAGTTTTATCATAAAGTTCAGTAGTAAAGTAAGGATAAGTCTCGTTTATCAGGGTCAGTGGGAGGATGTCTCGATGATTTTCAAAAAAGCTATTTAAATAATCTTCTAAAGCTTGCATCAAAGTCTCTGCGCAGCCACGAGACATTCTCTTACTGCCAGCTTTTTTAAAATTGTCGAAGCAATTACTAATTTTAGTGTGCGATTTAACCTGCGATTTATACAAAGATTCCATATTCACGCAAGCGAATCAAAAGGATATAAGCGATCGAACTTAAACTCACGCTTGGATTTCAGTCGAAAACTTATTGTCTCTACTAACTGTGAAGGGTTGCTGTTGTAAACCAGAGAACATAACAAATTTACAACACAGTCAACCTAATTATGGTTAATAGCAGTGGCAAATGCGGGAACAGCCTGTAGTACATGCAAGCACCAGGGAAGCCTGCAGCAACAGCCACAACGGGTGCAAAGACGGCCTGCAATACGTGCAGGCACCAGGGTGGCCCACAGCAACAGCAACAGTGAGCACAGAGACGGCCAGCAGTACCACCAGGTACCAGGGTGGCCCGTACCAACAGCCCCAGCGAGGGCAGAGACGGCCTGCAGTACGCGCAGGCACCAGTTGGCCTGCAGCAACAACAACAGGAAACGTAGAGACAGCCTGCGGTAAATGCAGGGACCAGGGTGGCCCGCAGCAACAGCAACAGTGAGCGTGGAGACAGCCTGCAGTACGTGCAGGCACAAGGCTGGCCCGCAGCAACAGCAACAGGTGCGTAACGACCTGCAGCACGAGCAACAGCAGCGTCGATAGCTGGGGGCAGGTCTAGAAAATCTGCTACAGGGCCTGCAGTTCAAGCAGGTGACGTTGACTTGCGGGTAGGGTAGGCGTAGACAGCCTTTTACAGGTGTAGAGGGCCTGCAGTTAAAGCTGGCAATGTTGACTTTCGGGTGGGGCAGGCATGGACAGCCTGCTACAGGTGTAGAGGGCCTGCAGTTCAAGCATGTGACTTTGACTTGCAGGTGGGGCAGACGTGGGTAGCCTGCAGCAATTGTAGTAATGATGCCTTTCAACTTTTCAGTAGACTATGAAGTAGCTTACTCAAATGACTCAATCAAGTCCCTGTTCGAGTGCCAAAATGTTTTGTCATCAAAGCGCGTCGTGTGCTCCAGCTTTTAATAAACAACAGGGATGGACAGAATATGCATTGAACACTTTTAATATTCATTCATTTAATCAAAGCACCAAAATATTATCATGATACAAACACTTCGAATTTCTAAGGTTAATATTTCGATTAAAAGAAACGAGTAATGAAACGAGAAATAAAGGTTGCGAAAGAAATGTAGTAACTTAGCCGATAGTGTGGCGTAAATAGATTTTTACCAGAGGTGTGTATGTGTGCTTGGGCAAAGGTACTTGCACCTTGCTCTACGACCAGTAACTTATTACTCCTGGAAAATTATCGTTTGATATCAAAATCCTAATGATTTATTTTTAATATACTAATTTTCCTATAGCTAATATGAATAATCAAAATTACATCTATCACCAACCAACTGAACATCAAAGTAGCACAGACTACACCGATTAGGAGTTCTCAGTCAAAAATTATTAGCTATTATTATAACTATAAATTATAGCTGTATTTATAGCTATAAACACCTGCAAAGTAGCTGTAAACACCTACAAATTATACTTTTAAAATGTAGGTGTTTATAGCTAAAAATTTAGGGCAACTTTTTAATAACAAAAGTTATTGAATAATCTATTTTTGTAAGGTATATCAACCATATTAGATATAACAATCAGTATGATAACACCAAAACTAGGGGTATCAAGTATTTTTCAACAATTAAGTTGAAAATAATTATTTAAAAAAAAAAAAAAAATTAATTTTAAAAAACAGTTGAACCCTCCAGTTTTGGTGTTATCATGCGGATGGTAACATTTATTATAGTCAATATAATTTACAAAAATAGATTATTAATCAACTTTTGTTATTTAAAAGTTGCCCGAAATTTATAGCTATAAACACCTACATTTTATAGGTATAATTTGTAGGTGTTTATAGCTACTTTGAAGGTGCTTATAGCTATAAATACAGCTATAATTTATAGTCGTATTTATTGTATTATTTTTTTTTTATTGTGTATTTCCTACCCTTACACCAGTTACAACTGATTTTTACGGGCACCCTCTACCACCTCTGTGTGGAGGGTGTTGATCCTAAACCCCAACAAATCCCCTCTATTCCCCACCTTT
>JAPYYV010010528.1:0-11277 GCA_030522625.1 Copidosoma aretas
GGACAAAATCCGGACAGGCCGGACATGTACATATTTGGCCGGACGTGACTGTGAAAAGCCGGACATGTCCGGCTAAATCCGGACACCTGGCAACCCTATCTGTAGTTCAAAGAGTAATAGTGCTCTGATTACGCGAGCCCCATGATACTAGGCTATCACCTCATTTTAATATAAACCCAGAAACAGATTTGTGTGTTGTATGATTACTTGTATAGTCAGCATCGCTAAACGCTAATATTTTTGAACAATCATTCCCTCTTTTATAAATTAAGCCATATCCTAATGTACCTTTAATGTATTTTATAATTTGTTTGATCGCATTCCAATGAATTTTTTATGGATTTTCAGCAAATCGGCTAAGAACTCCCACCGAAAAAGTAATGTCTGGTCGTGTAACTGTTAATAGGAACATTAATCTCCCGATTGCTTCTTTAGACGGTACATTTAAACTTGTTTCGTTAGTATTTTCAAAAATAGAAGAAACACTATTAGGATCGGCTGGTACGCGTACGCTATTTGCATCTAGTAATTTAAATTTATTTACTATCGTTTCAGCGTATGTTTTTGGATAAACAAGCATATATTGGTCAGCTGAATATTCAATTTCAATTCCTAAAAATATTTTTAAATCGCTTGTTTTAATATCAAAATTGGTTTCAAGATATTTTAGTGATTCGTCAACTCTCTTCTCGTTTTTATAAGCAATAGCTCCGTCGTTAACATAAATGATTAAAATTAATTTATCTTCCGATTCTTTGCTTGTAAAAACGCAAGGATCTGCATTGGTTGGATGCAAATTAAATCGTTTTAAACAGTCCTCAAATTTTGTGTTACAGCACCTAGCCGATTGCTTCAATCTGTACAGACTTTTTCGTAATAAACAAACCTTATTTGTACCGTCTTTGAAACCTTCGGGTTGTTTCATATAAATAGTTTCCTGTAACTCGCCGTTCAAAAATGCGGATTTTACGTCAAATAGTTTTGTATACATATTATGCGAAGACATAATAGCTAAGAAAGTGCGGATCGAATTATATCGTGCTACGGGGCTAAATATATCTTTATAATCAATGTCTATTTTTTGAAGATATCCTTTTATAACAAGCCTAGCTTTGAAACTTGGATCTTCACAATTCGCATTGTTTTTTATATTAAATACCCAGCGATTAGACACAATTTTAGCATTAGAAGGAGCATTTACTAAAATCCAAGTTTTGTTTTGATTCAAAGCTGAAATTTCTTTATACATAGCTATCATCCATGCATCCAAATTTTCGCCCTCAATCGCTTCATCGTAATTATTCGGTTCTTCTATTTTCGCGATGAATAATTCATCGATATCTTTCGAATCAAAAGTGTTATTATATACCGCATCGCCCCTATCAGGTGGTTGAATATTATCGCGATTTCTTAAGTTATATCAAATTTTTGCCTTACTTCGGGCTCTTGAACATTTTCATTTAAAACATTTTCCAAATTATTTTGAATATTAACATTTTCTAAATTATCATTTTGCAGATTTTCAACTTCTTCATTTACAGGCATTTACGCATCAACAGGAATATTGATATTTTCATTTTCCTCAGTTAAGTATTTATTACCCTTGTTTGGCACTTCAAAAGTACAAAATTCATAGTCATCCATGTTTTCGGAATTCTTTTCAAAATTATCAATTTTTAATTCATTTTTAAATAAAACATCGCGGTGTTTTTCTACTCTATTTTTTTCAGAATTAAAAACTCGAAAGCTTTTTGTACAATCGTCGTAACCAATAAAAATACCAATCTTCGATCTTGCATTCCATTTTTGACGATAATGTTTATTTACATGTGTACATACTTCAGTACCGAATATCTTAAAATATTTAAAAACATTACTTTTATTATGCCAAAGTTCGTATAGAGTCTTGTTAGGCACGCTTGTTTTTCTACTTCTATCAAAACGTACGCGGACGTGTTGACAGCCTCGGCCCATAGGCGTTTCGGTAAATTCTTGGAAAGTAAAATCGTGCGTGCCGCTTCGACAAGCGTCCGATTTTCGCGCTTGTCCTTGCCGTTTTGTTAAGGAGTATATATAACTGAGCGCTGGTGCTTGATTTTGTTTTTAAATAGTATATCATGAAGCTCTTTATTTATAAATTACAAACCGTTATCGGTTCTAAAAATATTTATTTCCATATTTGTTTCTTTTTCAAATCGTTGCATGAAATTAACAAAACAATCCTTCACTTTGCTTTTATACTCTATAAAATACACGGTAACGTAGTTTAAAAAGTCGTCTTTGAATAATAAAAAGTATCGCGAATTGCCAACCGACTTTATTTCCATAGGCCCGCAAAGATCAGAATTTATAATTTCACCAACTCTAGTCGTACGAGTTTCACTTATTGGAAAATGACTTCTGTATATTTTTCCTAACACGCATGCATCGCAAAACGAAGGTGATTCTTCTACCTTAATGCCGTTTCGTTCCAAAAAACCTTTTACGTGTGAAAAATTTCGGTGCGCTATGCGCTTGTGCCAAAGCTGCAGCGAACCTTTGTTTTTGTTTACATTTTGTTCTGCCACGAGGGATTGCTCTAAGTTATCGATTTTAATATTCAACTTAAAAATGGACTCTTTTTCAGATTTATTACCGGTCAAAACAATCTCACCACTTATAAGGAACGCGCAATTTTTATCAGATTCAACAATCATTTTTTTTGCAAGAGCTGATCCCATCAAAAAAAGGTTAAATTTGATTTCGGAAATATATAAAATGTTTGAAAGATATTTTCTTTCCCACGTTTTTCCGTTAAACGCTAAAATATTAATACGGCCTTTACCAACAGCATCAGCACAACGACCGTCACCGAGACAAATTCGTACATGAGTATTTTCGAGGTTATCAAACCACTCGCGCCTATTCGACATATGATCCGACGCTCCTGAGTCGAGAAGCCAAGCTTTTTTTTGGTTAGTACCGTCGCGCGAAAATAACACAGTACCTATGAATGCGCCACTGTCTCTATCTTCGTCGTTGGTGTGCTGCTGCTTCGAAGTACCCGACTATTGTGATGGCTTTCCGTGAAGACCACAGCAGTCCCGCTTGTTGTGACCAAGCTTGCCGCAGTTCCAGCAGCCTTTCTTCTTCCTGAAATCGTCTTCCGTTTCGCTTTTCGAGGAATTCTTATTTGCTTCGGCGTTTTTCCTTGCGTGTTTTTTGTTTTTGTTGCCGGCGGATTTTCTTGAACTCCCATCCATGCCTCCTCCATTATCAACCTCGATGTGAGATTTTCAACGGTTTTCTGATTCGTTGCTGCCAAGTCCCATGCTGATTCAAATGATTGTAACTTGATGGCAAAGTCATTAAAATTTTTGCGATCAACATGCTGTCCGAGATATCTTCTAAGGATCTCAGCGTATTGCATAAGTTTTGTATTTTTGAAATATGCGTGGCAATATCATCACTCGGATCTCGTATAAAAGTGAACAACTTTTGTTGCATTAAAAGAACACTAGTTTTACTTTTATTTTCCTAAATAGCATGGAGCTCATCCCACATGTCCTTTGCAGATTAGCAACTCAAAATGTAAGTGATCGGTTTTCTTTCAATCGAAGTGATGATGAATTTCTGTGCAATTCCATCCTTCTTGGTAAATTCCTTGAGTTTCCTTTCAAACTCTGTTTGTTGAGCTGCAGTTGCTGCTTCTCCAGGAGTTACAGGCTTCACTTTAACACCGGTGACAACATCAAACACTTCTTGCGATATTAATATCACTCTTACTTGAAATTTCCACATCCCCCAATTTTCAATATTTTTCAATTTAGCAATTTTCACTAAATCACTTTCCATTTTTAAACTTGTTTTGCGCTTTTGTACTAGGGCTGGCGTAGATAAAAAATGAATAAAACACTTTCCTATAGGCGTGGAAGGCCCATAACCGGTTATGAAATAATAGTGTGGACTTACTCAGGAAAGCCGTTTATTGATATATATATATATAAATACAGTGAATACATGAGTGACGCGGGATCGCACGACCGCTACTGCCGAGTGCAGCCTGGGGAGGGGCCGAGCAGTGACTACTGCCGCTACTGAACTAGCGCCGAGACGAACGCGCAGCAAAGTTAAAAAGAGAGGGCACTCACGTAGGACAAAATTCCCTTGCATATAACTATATATATATACAGCGCTTGTTATTCTTTCTACTATACAACAGCAACTCTTTAAATTCTTGATATAGATGACAGACATTAGAGAGCAAAAATCGTTTTTGAACTTTTTGTTTTCCACCATCTATGTCAACGGAACCAACATCTTTCTTATTGGCCATTATCCTACTAGTAACGTCACTTTGATAGAAATCTAAAATTCTACTGACTGTATTATCCGGCAAGGAGACCTACTCACATTACTGGTATAGCTACAACGCCTTCCTTTTTCGCTTTTTCAGCCATTGATTTGGACGTATTAAATTCTTCAGCAATTTTACGAATAGACCAACAATCAGAAGAGACCGTAAGTATACTCACACGAAATGGATTATTGGCGGAAAGGCTCTTAAATTTCTCTTTTAGTCCTCTCAATAGTTTTTCTAATTCTTCCTCTCTTAAGAGGTTAATTTTTTTGGACGGCGACGACTGCAGGCCACTAAATGATTCAATACCATTATCAATTTTATCCATTTCTATATGTTCTGACAATGCTGGAAGATTTTCAGATGAACTTTGCTTTGTATAAAATAATTTCCGACAATCGTTACAATTTAGAGAATTTTCAGAATAATTTTTAATATTTCTAACATTTTTTTTGTCATTTTTCTCAAACTATTTCCAACATGTCCAGCGGTCACGTAAGGAGTAGCACATCTGTCCTTGTGCCCTTGTATTTGATTAAAACTTTCCTTTAGTATACCGGACATAATATCTGTGGAATCCATAGTCAAAAGAAAACATTTACTACTCACTGCAGTGTGTTACCTGCTAAATAAAATTTTACATGAACAATAAGAAAAAACTTACCACTTCTGTTTAAAAAATTTAATTTATCTAACTCTTTTAATGATGAACTTCAATAAATGTTAAAATCATCTACACAAATTGAAGGACTGCTTTTTGAGATACAGCTTACTTAAGATTACAATTTGTCATCGATTACCATAATAATTCAGTAATCGTTCTGAAAGAAATAAAATAATAAACATAAAATTTTTTTTTAATAATTAGAAGCCATTGAATACCGCATTATGTATAAAACTTGTAATGGTTTCAGACCTTATAAAGGTAAAAACGTACTGTGTAACGTAAAAATATTGAACATGATTAAACAATTCATGACACATGTAGACAAAATATTTTAAAAAAGAACATAAGTTTCTTCTACTGTTTATAAAACTTACAATACTACGAAATTAAGCAATAAGCAAATTAGTCGCGTTGGCTTTTATATTTACTGTAAATTTTTTACATAAGTAGCATGAAAAACACAAATGCGTTAGACAGGGATCACCAGAAACGAGCACAAAGAGTTTAACATATATTAAAAATAAAGTATCACTTTTAAAAAAGTTGTTCAGATTATATTAGAAATAGATAGTATTATGAATGTCAAACGATTGTGTCGCTATACGTTAAAATCGTAGGAAACTGTCTGTTCAAAACTCGTCGTTTGATACTGCAATAACGTATTAGATACAAGAACCAATAAACAGTGGTTACCATTGGCTTTCTAGTTTGATAAATAGTTCCAGCCATTTCACGGGATAAAAAAACACAAGTAAAGAATGTTTGAATATTGTTTAGAAAATCTTCTCTATTTATTAATTACAAGAGTGCATGTACACACAAAGATCTTTAGAATAATCAGAGTATCTAAATTGATATGAGTAACACACAGATATTTGAAACGAAAAGCTTAAAGGTGTATTCACGATATAAGCTGCAAACTTGTTACTGATTTGCGGTCATAGACATATATAGTATAGACCAAGCATCCAACACTATAACATTGAAGGTTGAGCGGAGTGTGCTGGAGATCTCAATTCGAGTTAGAGAGAGTAAAAGGAGAGAGTGGAAAATGCCGCCATATTCTGGAATGCCCGTAGCATTAGAGTATATCTATAGAGATTACTCACACACTCGATAAGCTCACACAGACGTACGAACTGAATTACGTGATTGGTATTCCAGATAATGGCGGAGCCAATCAGCGCAGAGCGACCGGATTTGCCACTCTCTACTTTTACCTTCTCTAATTTAAGTTATGTAGGCTATCTATCTCTCTCTTGTCGACACAGGATTAATCTGCGCTCTGTATAGGTAAGTAGATATCTATCCGATCCTGACAAAGAACCAATCATAACAGAGGTGCGAGAGAGACACGTAGCCTACGTAACTCATTTAGCTCATTTCTTTCAAGCTTCACACTCGACATACATATGCTCAGTCTATACTTTATATGTACATGGATTACCACTAACTGACGTCTTACACGCTACGTATAATTTACTGGAGACTTTTTTATGTTACTTAGTTCTACTTTTGGAACACTCGTGAAATGGACGCGAATAACATCGAACAGTAAAACTATTAGCAACCGTTTATGGCACTAAACGTTGAACTTAACGACTCAAAATACGTTCTACAGAGCGCTTTATAGCAAAAACTAGTCATTTTTCTAGGTAATGAGCAAGATTTTAAAGCCGCCATTGTGAATAATATAATAATAATAAGAAGAATAACATCTGAAAGTTCAACTACAAGCAATCGCTTATGGCACTTGAATACGGGGAACTTGAAAACTCGAATCACGTTATATAGGGCACTTTATAGGCAAAACCGGTGATTTTTCTAGCTTATGGGTGCCATTTCAAAGCAGACATTTAAATATTCTAATAAGTATTATTAAATCTGAAATTTTAATGATTAGTGATTGTTTATGGAACCAAACGTGGAACTTAAAAACACAAATCACATTCGATGGGGTACTTTATACGAGAAACCGGTCATTTTTCTGGGTAATGGGTGCCATCCTGAATCTGCCATTTTAATAATCAAATAAGAATTATTAAATCTCAAAGTTCAACTATAAGCAATTGTTTATGGAACCATACGTGGAACTTAACAACTCTAATCACGTTATATACGGCACTTTATAGGCAAAACCGGTCATTTTTCTAGGTCATCGGCGCTATTTTGAAGCAGCCATATTAATAATCAAAAAGTTATTATTAAATCTGAAAGTTCAACTATTAGCGATCGTTTATGGAACCATACGTCGAACTTAACAACTCTAATCACGTTATATAGGGCCCTTTATAGGAAGAACTAGTCATTTTCTAGGTTATTGGCGCAATTTTGAAGCCGCCATGTTGAGTTACGAAATATTTATGATGGTCCCTTCAACAGCAACTACTAGTTAATAACATAAGACTCTTACGTAAATTACAAAACTCTGAAATAAAATTTTATAGAGCAATTTATTGCTTAACCTGGTCATTTTTCGAGCTAGTGGGCGCCATTTTGAAGCCGCACTGTTGAATTTCATTTTTAGCCAGATGACTTTAGGAAGCCTCTTCTAAGACTGATATTTCAAGCCCTTAACCGATTCTCTAGGATATTCTTAATCATGGGCAAAGCGCTGTCCGAGTTGACATGGAACGTCCCACGTATATATAATCTCGTTTCATTAACGCAAATGCTAAGTGCCGCCAAATTTGGGACGCAGCGCTTGCTTGATGCTTTCCACCATAATGCTCTTGAAAATTTTGACTTTGCTATTGCTGTACTACTAACGTAGCCACGCAATGCTTTAAGTAACAATATTAACCGAGTGTCTCCGTCTCCGTAGGCAAAATGCCGCTAAAGCCGAGACGCAGAGCTCGTACTATGTACTATTGCTTACTACCGTCGACTCTCATAGCGCAGCGCCACTGATACGGCCACGCTGTGATTGTTATGTGAGCAGTGACTTAGCGTCCCTGTCTTTGTTGACAAAACGACGCTAAAGCCGAGATGTAGAGCTCATAAAATATACACTATAGCCTATGACCGTCGACTCTCCTAGCGTGGCGCCACTGATACTGCCCCGCTGTGCTAGTGATGTGAGCTGTGACGTAGTGCCTTCACCTCTGTGGGCCAAACGCTATCACATTCAAGACGAAATGTTTGCATTACTTATGACATCGAAGGGTTCCTAATTTTCTTAGCATTATGCTTTTAACTTGTCGATGTACTGTCTCCTAACTTGTTCTCAACACAACGCTTACACTATAGTTACATAACGTGCATGAAATATAGACGTATAAATATAATTTATGATCCCTTGTTCCCCTTTGGGCTCAGAGACGGCCTGGCTCTCCTGTAATATGCTACATTCTTCTACCAATTTTGTTAGTCTTTTAACTATTATGCTCGCTGATATTTTGTGTCCTACATTTAATAAGGCCACCCCCCGTAGTTTTTTACATATTCCTTTTCCCTCGTCTTGTGAATTGGATAGATTCTTGCTATTTCCACCCTTTAATAATTTGTGTTTCTGTCCGTAGCCCATTAAATGAATTTGTTAATACATTTGTCATGACTTTCTAAACTTCAATGATCGATGTATTCTTGTCAAAATCCTCCCTAACTTTACTGTTGTTTCCTACACATTTTCTTTTGCTGTCTATATAACTCGCATGATTGTTGCCTCCGAACAAATTAGTAAAATGATTTTCCCATGCCACTTTGTTGATTCCCATCCCTTTGTTTTTTCCATTCACTTTAAATTTTTCTACTACTTTCCAAAACTTAGTCAAATGTTTGCTTTTAACTACATTGTTTAGTTTTTCTTCGGCTTTTTCAATTTCCACTTCTCTGATAATTTCTCTTAACCTTTTCTTTTCAGCTTTTAAATCAATTTTAGCACTTTTCTATTTTTCAACTAATATTTGGCTTCCCTTGAATCATCCTTTTTTTGCTTAACTCTCCTATAATCCTATTTATCAATTTTGCAATATATTCCCTTTTTCGATCTCACCATTTTCAGTTCCTCTGCTACTTGTTCAATTACATCTAGTAACTTGTCCCATTTTATTCCACCTTGGTTAATTATTTCATCCTAATTATTTTATACTTAATTCTTTTAATTTCTTTCCATTTTAGTCTTTTCCCGTAATCCCCATCTTCTACTTTCTTCCTCTCTCGCATGATATTGCGCGTGATTTTAAAGGTTACCTGCAGATAATCAGACTTACTCCTAGCACAACTTTAAAAGTTTTAATAGCACCATAGCCGGCCGTCCCTGATTCCAATACTAAATGAAGGACCGATTACTTTCTTTGCCTACATAAGTTATCTTTTCAGCCCAATACCTTCTTGTATATCCATTTTTTTACTAATCCTAGGTTTTCGCAGAATTTAAAAAAATTTTTGACTTGACTGTTTAGTACTTTATCCTTTTACCTTCTTTGTCAATGAATAATATTGTCTGTTTCTGGCTGTTCCTCTCCTTTTCCAGCATGTTAATAGTCTGCTATTATAATTATGTCCCCCTTTTTAATCCCTGATTCAATTTTATTCCTAATTTACCTATCATAGTATCAAGTGATTCTAATGCTTGTCGATAAATTATAAATTAACTCACATAGTATCTTTCTGACCTAAGGTTTCTTTTTTCACTTTTTTATAATTATTAAAGACCTATGTCACCGAAAATACTTTTTTTTTTTTTGCACCAGGTCTTGCGACGCGTGTCATTTAACGAGCACCTTCTCTCCCGCTAAATTAAATGTATGGACGTTTGCAATAACTTGAACAAAAAATTTTTTTTTAAATAATATCTAAAATTATCATTAACTTTGTTTGAAATAACCAGAGGTATAGAGCTATTAGGAGTGAGTCAATACTCTGGTATTGTATAATGATTCGAAAGAAATTTATCTTTGAAGAAAGTTCTGAAATAAAAATTATTTTTTTCCAGTCATACGTAAAACGCTCTTGCAAAAAGTTATTTCTACAGAATTTTATTTGAACAACTCTTTTGTAGGTTGTTGCTTCCCAATATATGGGTATACATAAGAAAAGTTATATACTTTAGTAAAATAGCATATAATCATTTTCGTTTTATACCATCAGATACACAAGGTACGTCGTAGTATTTTATCAAATTTTTCCCCCGTTTATCCATGAATATATCGTGTAAAGGAAAAAATAACCCTATTGCATCTGAAAAGTTTTAATTTTTATCAGATCGTAATAAACAAAGAATAGTTTTGTTCTTTAACTAAATACCTACAATCTTACCATCTTTTATCCTCTAAAAAAAGTTGTATTTATTGTTGAAAGGATTTATTTATAAAGTTATTGAAAACTCGTATAAACAAAAGCATATTAACAATAATTACGACTTTATGTAGCGAATCAAAGATAGTGAGATCGTAGGTATTTCCTTGAAGAAAAAAAATGGGCGACAGACAACCCACGTTTATCAACTAAAGTACTTGTGCTTGTTAATGTTAGTTCAAACTACCGCTTACGTCAAATTCGTGAGATCGAAAACATTTCTATTTCAAAATAGTAGGTATTGATTTTACATACAAAGTAATGCATTTCCAACTACTTGAGGAGGCGATTCGCCAAGTTTTCTCACCACGGGCGTTTCGATTGATTTGGCTATGCCCTCCAACATCATGCACCTGGTGTTGTTGGCCTTATATTCGGACCAATACCATATTAAGTACATATAAAGGTAATTTATTAAAAATAAAAATCAGAAGCACTAGATGTTGCTTTCATCAAGTGTCTCTGATTTTGAGTTTTATTAAATCACCATTATTTTCAATAAGTTATTGGTCTGAGTATTAAGTTGAGAACATAAGTCTTCAATCCCCTTCATATTCATTCGTTCCAAAGAGTGGGTTACGAGATTTTTTGAATATATCTCTCACTAAGAGTTGTAAATAGCAATGTCCATAACTATTTACTCCATACATACATATTTTCAAATTAGTAATATTACTAGATGACATGTTTACATCAAATGTCTAAATACGTAGTAAGCTAAACTGATCAATAAATTAAGCAAAAATGCATGTTTGCATACAAAATATGCATTTAAGAAGTTCATCTCGAAGATAGAATACATCAAAAATTAACAACCGTGTAAATATTGATTGAAATAGATCCAGTTTTTCAAATTGGGGATTTATTGGAGTCACTGACTATCCGAGAGTATGAGTCCTGTTAGATGGCGCTGATGCTGGCGTACAAAGCTACACGAAAGATACAGATGTTAGTATAACTTTCGGAAAGTTAT
>JAPYYV010010529.1:0-11277 GCA_030522625.1 Copidosoma aretas
ATTATAGGAAATATAGTGATAGGAAATATTATAAATAATTTTTGTAAAAATATTAAATTTAAGTTATACGTAAATAGTTTAAAATTATAATATATTAATGAATATTAAAATACGTTAAAATACATTTAACATTTGTGAACAACTATCTGTAATCTATAGTTGGGGGGTTGGCGCGAGTAGCGCGCAGGGGGCGAAGCCCCACTAGTATATGTATATATATATATATATACATAGGTATTGACATGGGCCAAAAAAACATTTTTTTTTCCTTAGCTACCATGATATTATCGCGAAAGATGATGAAAAAATATTTAGAAAAACTTTAAGCTCTTAATATTATTATTAAGATGTGCCTTATCGTGATATTATTTCCAAATCAAATAAGATGGGAAAACAGTGTTTTTTATTCTGAATGTTATTGCGTTCCAGCGTAGTAGCGGGTTGTTAATATCAATGTATATTTTTTTAGAGAGTTTAATGATATTTAAAAAGGTCTGATACGGTTTTTGCAAATTGTTTAATTTCTTACAAGAACACACATTTAGACTTACAACTCGCTACTTTGTTGTAGTGAAATAAGATTCAAAATAAAAAGCACTTATTTCCAATGTTTTACAAATTGGAACCAAAATCGCGATGAGTAACCGTATAAAATTAATTTTAAGAACTTTTTGAGAATTTCGGTTCTTTATCATAAACAATAATTTCATGGTCGCTGAGGAAAAAACACATTTTTGCATCTTATTGTAATAATCAGTAAGAAGAAAAATACTATGAATACTTTATATATAAAATGGCACAATTTTAGTTATGTTAGATTGCAATGTATCTTTATAATTTACTTGGGTGTTTAAAAAAAGCCTCGAGTATTTTGTAATGACTAGGTTACGCAGCAAACATAATATATTGCGACTCCTCTTATGGATACATGTAATACTTAGATTTTTCCGGCTATAACAATTTTTTTTTTAAGTTATGTTAAATTTAATCAAGAAAGTGTCAGTGACTTATAATAGCCTAGGATCTCCTCATTATGAACAAAAAAAAAATCGTTTAAATCAGTTAAGATTTGAGGAGCAAAGAGATTTTTTAGGAAATTACCATTGTTAAAATGAAAAATATAACATTTTGAGTTTATGTAAGGTTTCATTACATCTGTAGAATTGACTGTAGTCTTAAAATGCAGCTTAGAGTATTTTGTAATGACTAGGTTACACAGTAAACATAATATATTGTGACTCCTCTTAAGAATACATGTAATATTTAGATTTTTCTCGCTATAACATTATTATTGAGGTTATGTTGAACTTAATCAAGAAAGTAGCACGGACACGTCATAGCCTAGGTCCTCCACTGTATTGAAAAAAAAAATCGTCCAAATCGGTTAAGATTCGAGGAGCAAGCAGATTTTTGTAATTAATAACCATTGCTGAAATAAAAAATATACTATTTTAAGGTTATGCAAGGTTTAATTGCATGTGTGGAATTGACTGTGGTTTTAAGATGCAGCCATCAGTATTTTGTAATGACTTGATTACACAGCAAACATAATATATTATGGCTCCTCTTAAAAATACATGTAATATTTAGATTTTTCTGCTATAACATTTTTTTCAAGGTAATGTTTAACTTAATCAAGAAAGTATCAGTGACTCATTATAGCCTAGGATCTTACAAGTATTTAAAAAAAAAATCGTCCAAATCGGTTATGATTTGAGGAGATAGCAGATTTTTTAACGAAAAAAGAGCTCTTTGCACCACTGTGCCCCGGCGTATGCGTCTTGTACCATTCACAGTGCTGAGCCCAAGAAATTGTGGATATGGTGGAAAAATTATGTGTCTTTTTATTGCTACTATAATCAAATATTACATTAAAATATTTATATGTAAAAGCAAACCAGTGTGTTATTTACAGAAAAAAAATCGATCATAAAATCAAGCCAGTTTATTTTTTGTGGAATTGACTGATATTATTAAGGTGGCTTTTTGGACAAAAGAGTTTAAATTCTTAATTTTGAGATGTATACAAAGTAGTATTTTAAACAAGTTACGGTATTACCTATAATAAAAAAGTACTCTTTTAATTTTTTCACAAAGTTACAAAAAAAAATTGTCGAATTAAACGTAGGGGTGGGCGTCCATAACACGTAGTTGGCGAAGTTTAGTAGAACTTTTAAGACGTAAGAACTCGTGCATACACTACGAAAGACTAAGGAAGTGCCAAAAAATATTAGGTTTATTTGAATGTAGGAGTTCCGTCTTTTTGGTACGTACTTTTGTACTGCCTGAGCCACTTAAAGTAAAGCCTGTTACGTGATCGTAATACAGTGACATAATACGTGTATCGTTTTATATTCATTTCATTACTTATTACCAACTACTGTTACACTAACATATAGTTGCATAGGAATTTATGTTTAACTAACCTTCCGGCTCCTTGTATACAACACGGTTTCCGTCAGATTCCTCAAAAGAAATGGGCATCACATCAAGCTCATTTAAAATTTGTTCAGATGTTTCTTCAGCTGCAGGGGTCGGTGGTAACTTTGACAAGCTTGACATCTTTGGCTCTTCTTGTACTATATTAATATATTTCAATATTACAACACACCCCTAATGCTTTGATTTCCCATAAGATATATCATACCTTCAGATTTGTTTTGGCTGCTATCGGAGCTAAATTTTCTTTTTTTTTTTGGAATTCTTTTCCCTACTGCAACAGGCATCGCCTGCGACATGATGCTGTCTGTATTTTCTTCTGTGCTTATGTTTTGCGATGCTCTTCCAAAGTACAAAGCAGTTTGGAAGGCTACAATATGTTAGTTTTTATTGAACAACAATGAATACTAATTTTTTTTTAACCTTTGGCACAATTAAACAAACTGTCATTAAAAATGTATAAGTAATTGTAACGAATTCCAACTACTGAATCTTAAAATGAATTAAGATAATTACGCATAAACAGAAACCAATAAACATAATTTTATTATGTTTTTCAAACCCATTGCAGTATGTACGTGATTTTTTTTGTTTGACGTTGTTTACATAAAAAATGGGAGGTCGAAAAACCCCTGACAAAAGTAAAACTGTATTTTGTATTGTAAAGAGAGAGTGCGAGGTTTAAATATTTACGTAGTAGCATTATAATGTTTATTTAAAAGGAGTTAAGCTAAAACTACAGTAAATGTATTTTTTAAAGAATTAAAAATTATTTAATATAAAAGTAGGGAAAAACGTTTCATAGCAACTAAAATACATTTGTAATGTACAAATACAAAAAATAGCTCATCGACTCAGCAATTCTCGAAATATACCACGGACGAAAAAATACGAACGCCAAACAGACGAGATGCACACAACACGCATGTACGTATATGCACGTTCGACACGCTGCAGTACATTCGTAATCTCTCTCTGTCTCTCTAACTATCTCTCTCTCTCTCTCTCCCTCTCTCTTTCTCTCTCTCTCTCTCTCTCTCTCCCCCTTTCTGTTCGTTCATGCTACAACATGCCACAGTGCCCGTGCGTCTAGTATATAATATTATATGCATATACCTATAGGTAAGGGCGCATATGATATAAGTTATGTATATGCATATGAATAAACAAACTTAGGAAATTCTTGAAAAAATCGTAATGACAATGTATTTCAATAATATCAAAGATAACCAGTATCCGGGTATACTTACAAAACGGGCCTATAGAACGCTTGATCTCCCACTGCGTCCAATTATCCTGTGGTATCAAAGTTTCATAATCTTTTTTTAACAGTGTTTTTTTGGGCGGCCACCCCAATTGTTTGGTTTGACGATCGAGCCAGTGTGCCGGTGCCACATTACAATACTAGTTAATAAAAACAACAAAGTATTCTATTCTCTTGCCTGTCATATTCTACAAAGTTTAAAATAGGATCATAACAGTAGTTGCATAAAGATGTTGCAAGTTAATACATATACACACGTATGTATGAGATATTATATACATCAAACACTTAAGCGAAAAAAAGATAGTCTACATTTAACGCTTTTTCACGAACATATTGAATATTTCTGGGTCAAACAATGTTAGTACGTGAAATACGCAACATTATTTTTCAAAAAAATTTTACAGGCGCCCAATTCACAGAAAGTGAGCTCCTTTGCTGACCGTGTTAAAAGTGTACCTATATATGTGGTGTACATAATATATAGGTATTATTTGAACACGGCCAGCAAAGCTGCTCACTTTTTGTGATTGAGGCCCCAGATACGTATAAAATAATACAAGAGATATGTTTGTTGTTAACATAGAAATGAAATTTTTTTCTTCCTTATTGTTATATAGTTGAGAATTGTTGTATAATGGTAAACATCGTAGAGTTATGTGCATATATAAAAAGATATTGTATACTAACATGCTACTTGTTAGAAAAGTATGATGTACTCATAGGATAATGACAATTTTCTGTTAGTTGTGGTATGGCATTATATTGCATGCACAGGGCAGTAGACATGAGGGCAAACTAGTACATCTTCCAGATCATATACGATTTACAAGAGATTCATAAAACAAGTAACAACAAAAAGTGTAAAATACTTTAAAAGATGCAAGGAAAAATAGAATAAAACAAAATTTAGTGTTGGATACACAATGCTAAGAAAAGACCCCCTTCGCAAATGTATATATTGCAAAGTTGCAGAGGTAAAAATAACCAACCAAGTGAATGAAGAAAAAAAAATGTAAGATATATACGACAGAACGCAGTGAACTGTCTGGACAATCCCGCAATCATCAATTATCTGGATAAGTTAATTCATAAAAAAGTATATTGAGATTAATTGTATGTAAAGGCTACTCATAAAAAGTTTTTGTCCATGGCATTTTAGAGATTAAAACAGCAAAGGCAACTGATATGCACTAGAACTGCTTGTAAGTCCTTTTGAACAGACGTACACGAAACTTTTGATTTTAATATATAAAAATTAACATATTTTTGCCCGGTAAGGTGTGATTGAATACTTTCTTTGTAAACAACCTCGTACACACATTAGGTACACGAGGTGGTTAAGAAGCCTATAATCGAAATCTTTACCGCCATCACCTTTGCTGTGGAAGGCAAATCATATGATCCCTGATACTTTCGTAACTTCTTTTCAAAGTGTGACATGTATTCTTGTTGAAGTACAAAATTTCTTTTTAAACACGTCTGGCAGAATGTATAATGTTGTCATGATATATATAGTCGTAGGTAGCAAAAGAAATCTATGATAACCTTAAACTATGCCGTTCAGTTCAAACGGGCGGCAAAACTAGCTGTAATATTCCATCTTTTTTTGACTTCAACACAAGATATGAGGTTCCTGTGGTCGGGAGTTTTGGTTTTCATCAAATTGTGCCAAACTTATGCAGAAAAGTTTCATCGCATATCATATTATTTATACATATTATACATATCGCAATATTAAAACAGATTTTCCAGAACAATAGACAATTCTTCATTAAAAATTTAATATTAGAAAAGTGAGACTTTGGAAATGTAGGACAATGGAAGTATTGTAATTAGTATTGTGTGATTTGCGTTAGTATGTCAAATATCGTTAATTCAGTGTTACAGTAATTTTACAAAAGATGAAAGTACTGACTATCATTATTTTTTCCGCTGTCTCTTTTTAATTTCATTTTTGTAATTTCTGCATAAAAAGCCAGAAAACAAATGTTTTACCTGCGGTCTACAACGAAACATGGCTTCCAAGAAGTACTTGTTTTATTGCTTGCTACTGAGGATGAGCAGTAGTATATGATTTCAAAACATTTTTTAGAATAGTGTTTGCAGATGCCATGGCACGAATACTATCTTCTTTAATTGCAAAAAACATGCAATCTGTCTCGTAATCGACGATTACAATTGTAGATTGGAACGAATTCATTTTCATTATTTATGAGTACAATATATATGTTTTTCTTGCGATAGTATACAATTAATTTTACATATATTTAATTAAACTCTTTTTGTACGTCATGATTATTTGTACAACTTTCTTACGTGATGTAGCGTATACGAACTAATTTACAATTGCATGAGTATAATATTATTACTATCAAAAGATTTCTGTATAAGTATATTAATCCCAGAGCTGTCGTAACTAGATTAGTTGCGGTAAGCTATTCAAGTGGAGCGTGGGTTAGAATTCCGGCTGAATCACCTCGACCATTTTTTTCGGAATCATTTCCTACTGTAATTGGTTGGCAACCTCTCCTTAATCAATGTTGTATCGCTTTAAGGAGGTTTTTTCATGAAATTATTTTAAAAATAATTCAATGAAACTGTAAGGGATTCTTTATTAAGTTACGCTATACTTTCCTTAAAAATTTGAGATGAGGATTACGAATACAAAAGGCTTAAAAAAGATTGGTAAAAATTGCGATTATCATATGAGCTCTTACGAAGGGCAGTATATTTTTCACATTATTTTCAAAAATAAATTTACGTTTACAGAAAAACACGGAATAAAAAACTAACGAAAGAAAGCTTATGCAATTTAGAATCGACTGACATCTCAAAATATATAGGTACACGGGATTAATCCAAAGATATCGATATAGAAACGTAGCACACATTGTCATTGCCTCTGTTAAAAGCATTGACTGCTGATATTTTGAGGTTAACCGCAATTTTACAAAACCATGTCTTGAAACTTTTCTATTGAATATAACAATCTTAAATTTTGTTCAAGTACTTTAATTGAATCAATGAACAGTATTACCAATAGTGGTTTGAATTTACGCAGTTGTAATACTTGTAATAAAAATTCGTTTGGTAGTCGCGCATTTGATTCGGGAGTCATGAAAGAACCATCTTAAAGTAATTGAAATTGATCAACAGTGACTTCTGTATTTGATGGTAGTGATAGCATTACTATTATATTTGATTAAATTAATTACAATAAAAAATACATTAACATGGAGTTTGGCAAAAGTAATTGAAAGTGAGTATCAAATACCCATGTAAGTGATGATTTATTAACATTACTCTAATTAAATACAGTAGTCTTTACGGGTTTTTGCCAATCAAATTTTGTATGTAAAATATTGCATTTTAAATGATGTCATCAAATTTTATACGATCGCAAATCGACGTGTCTTCTTTTGTTACCTTGAGGTGTCCTTTTGTCAAGCAAGAAATCGATGTTTTTCATCATCACCTCGATGAGTTTTTTTATTCTTCTAAGTAGAAGATATGTATTTAAAATATTGTAAATAATAATTACGACTTAGCCTATTTCTGCTTATATTTTACACAGGATATATGTACAAAAGTATGAACGATTCTCAAGTAACAAAGCTATGCAGACAAGTAAAGAACTGTAACAAATAATTCATATACCTAATCAGTCTGTCAAATACTCATAATTGTTAACAATTACTTATTAGTGTTATAGAGGAATTACGTAACTAATAGAATTTATAGTAAAAAACAAGCTTTGTTTATAACAGTCTTGGCTGTATACACTCGCGTAATCGACAGCTGCTGAACCTCACAAATATTGTATAAAGAAGAGTCTACCGGGTAGTTTTTAATACTTTTTTTACATAGAAATTCTCTTCCAACTATAACTATTTTTCCACTTCGTTGCTCAATGTATGAGATTAATATGCCTTTAACTATATTATCAGTGTCTCGCCAGATACAACAATTATCAGGTCTCTGAGTACTTGACACAAAATGTTCGAAACACAGCTTTTTATGAGCATAATCGCAATGGAAAGAGATAGTATCGTTTATTTTACACTTCAATATTGGCCTGTTCGTACAAGATTTATTTATTTTTCTGCTATTTACGTGGATTTTTTCGGAAATTCGACGATGCAGCTGTTCAAGCTGTTTTGAGAATTTTCTTAATAATTTTAGTACAAATTTCATATTGTTTTCAAAACAATAAGCACTAAACGCATGGAGATGACCAAACAATTTAACATCTTGCGCTCAAGGAATTAAGTTGTGCACGTTTGATACCGAATACATGTTTCCATACACATTTTTAATTTCTTTAACAAAGTATACTAACAAATCATTAGCATAATTAATAAACTTCTAGTACTTAATGGATCGCTTGGTATTCTTATCGCACAACTTGAAGAATTTAAATGTAACATTAAATCGTTCGTTATTATACTACTATTAAAGAGAACAATTGGCCCTGCATAATTTAAAAAAAACTAAACTACGATGCTTTCCTACGATTTATTTCTAATAAAGATTCTGGCTTACGATAAAAATCTTGTGGTAACGATTTTTATAAATTTATCAGTTTTTGCGACAGTATATCAACATCTTCAGCTGACATTCTGGGCTGCTGCGTTATCCAAAGTTTAAGTAAAAGCTTTACTACACCTAGATGAACTAGGTGCATTGGATCTAAAGTGGACCACATCTATCGACAGTTGTTCGAACGGCGAAGGACCTAAAAGATGTTCTATTTGGAGGCAATCTTGAAAACTTCCATTAGTTCTCAGTGGTGCATCTTCTCTTCAATAGGTCATACTGTGACTGATGTATGTGCATTCTTCAATGCATTTGCCGCAACCAAAGTACCCATTATGCTGTTTAGTATTCGTGCAAAAAGTTCTAGCTGGTGAATCGCAAATTGTACAACATAAATTTACTTTTTATTGCTTGCCATTAAAAAGGAATACTTCATTATGTAATTGTAAAAATTCTGTTATAAATGGCTTTAAAAACAATTCTGCTGATTTTGGCTTGGCAGCACCGTGGTAGCAACCAATCAGAAAAGGAGGAAAGTTGCTGAGAGTAATGCTTCTTTGAATAGGCCATAGCGTTCTTTTTGTATACTTCGTTATGGGCAATCCATCTACTTTAATATCTATTTCTATCAGTTCTACTAATGAAAATCTGGCAAGAATTTGCTTCAACTGATATTCCATGCCAAAATGCACGTATTCTCCCGGTGGACATTCAGTTATTGTTGTCTTTTTTGGGGTTTATATAGTAATGTACGTGTATCTTTCGGGAGTGTTGTATGACCTGCAGCCCACAAGAGGCATAATAATTTATTCATATGCTTTTGGCCGACTGTTCCGCACTCGACATACCAGTTTCTTAATTCTGTTTTCAAGTTGAATTCCTCTGCACTATGATTACTCTCTGAACTTATATCAGACTCATAATTATCACTAACAGACGAATCACTTTACATTCCATCGTCAGAATTATAAATATCACTGTCAGTGTCAGTAATCGATTCATTTTCAGAATCAATATTAAGAGATGATATAAACGCATGGAACTCATTATTTTCTATAGTTGCATCGAGTGGTGAATTATCTGACGTTTCCGATACATATACCGAGGCATTTTAAAATTGATTTATTCGGCATATGTCGACATGCACGGTTTCAGCTACTATGTCTGTTAGCATACGTGTAGGAGAACCTTCTTTACTCGTATAAGGCATATCTTCAACATCAGATAAAAATACATCCATTTCCTGCTGTACTTCTTCGGCAATACGTCTAATTCTCTGTTTTTCTGATGAATCGTGGAAAGGCTTTCTTTCCGTCATCCAAAAATATTCATTTTTTGTAAATGCCATATTTTAATTCAATCAGTAACAGTCTATATATGTCTATATAATTATTAATTATCCATCTTTAGTAAGTATTTTAACTAACCACCGCTGTTAAAAGTCACAATGCATTATAATCTCTATGTAAGTTACGAAAATACAACGAAAAATGATGTGTGACTGTAAAGCTTTGCACTTATATACTACGTTATTGCAAAGTTTGTGGACTTAACAAGAAAAAGTTAGAGTAACCCTCTGAAGATAAAGCTCCTGTCCAGTAACTTTGAAAATAAACTTAATAACAATACAGTTCGGTTACAAGTGATTGTTCTTTAATTCAGGTTGGAAAATGTATTTAATTGACATCGTAACTTTCGCGTATAATTGTGTGTATATTCGCGTATAGACGATGCTTTTGACACACATACGTGGTTGATCTTGTGCACGCTCCACGCTCAACCTGCTACACAGTGAGAAATTTGGACTTTTTTTTTATGAAAACCTAATATCTTGAGAACAAAAATGAGTAGGCCTTTTTTTCAGTGGGGGAGAGGTTATGGTTGATTAATTTGCACTAAAGAAACTTATTCAAAAGAGTGTTTGGCACACATGTGCCTTGAAAAAATGATTGAAATCTGATAATTCGCTAAATATTGGAAAAACCAGAGTAGACACTGCAAAAATTATATATATATATATATATATATATATATATATATATACACACATATGCATGTATAAAATATTTATTCCTATTGAAAATAAGCATGTTATTAATGCCCCATACAAACCCTAAATAATCATGCAGGTATCATTTAAAGGCCTTTGCAAATCAAACATAACATCTACGGTATAATACCTTTGACAAAATTATTATTTTATTCTGTTTTATTCATTTATTATCTCATTGCTAACAGTTAGGCTAGTAAAAATCTTTAGGAACGTGCGTAACCTCAAAACTTTGCTCAAAACATGGGGTTTCTTAACATATTGACGGAATGAGTAATAAAATCTAATTGAGGCAACAATGTAGCGATTATATGTCTACGGAAGAGAGACAGCGAGAGAGAGAGAGAAAGAGAGAGAGTAAACCTGTGCTTTGTCCTGAAAGCACGCCTGGACTCATGAGTAAGGCTGAGGACGTGCTCTCTGCCTTCGACACCGGATGAGTGTGGCGATGATGTAAATGAACGCGCATATATATCAACCGGACTGATAATTTGCCGCTAGCGGACGAGAGATTTTCCTCCTGACGAGTGGATCCTGAAGCGCGGCCGGTACAGGTCACCACAACAAAATATGCTAAACTTTTTTAAAGGTATTTATAATTCAAAGTAAAAATTACGAATTTCCAAAAGAATCTTGAGTAGAGTTTAGAGTAGCTGAAAATAATATTTTTTAGTAATTGATGTGTCCCAAATTGCACGCTTTTGTGTACTCCATCAAGTCAAATGTAAGGAGGAATTAATCGCAGGTTAAAAAAAATAGTATATAATTTTATCAGTCAATTAACTTTAAAAAATTATTCGGAACCTCATAGTTTTACCAACACACACACACACACACACACACACACACACACACATTCATATATAAGTACGTACTGCAAGAGATGGCCCCCTCCATGGTATGCGTCACCTTGTCGTAGACCGTGCTGCTTGCAGCCTAGGTCGGGTGAGGGGGCTTAAAGACTAACGGCATACCAACTAGCCAT
>JAPYYV010010530.1:0-11275 GCA_030522625.1 Copidosoma aretas
TACCATTTGTAGTTTTTTGTGAAAAAAAATATCGCGATGCTACATAACCTCAAATATAGCCAAAAATCGCCATTTTCGCACTTATAGGTTAGGATATCTAAAAACCCTGACGTGATAGAGCAATTCTAAGGTCGGTTTCATTTTTAGCGACCCAAAATCCATTGGAAATAACTAGTCTCATCTAATGAGCATTTGTAACGTCGGGTTGTGTTATTCTGATAATGATAATAGAAAATACTAATTATGATGTTGATGATGATAATGATGATGAAAATCAAGATAATGATGATGATGATTATAATAAAGATAATTAAAATGATAATACTAAAAATAATTTTAATGATGACGATGCTGCTAATAAGAATAATTTAAATGATGATGATGATGATAATAATAATGATTTTAAAAAGATGATGATTATAAAAAGAATGATAAAGTGAATTATGATGAACAGAATCACGATGATAAAAATTATAATGTTAAATATAATGATCATGATTATGATAAAAAAAATGATGACTATAATATTAATGCTAATAATGATGCTTTTAATGATAATAATAGTGATAGTAAGTATGATGATGATTATAATAATAATAATAATCATAATGATGATAATAGAAAATAGTGGTGACAATACGGATGATAATAATTAGAATGATTTTAATGATTATGATGATATTGATTATAATGTTATCTATGCTGATGACAATAATTATTATGATTGTGATAAATTGAATTATTATGATAATGATAATAATGACTAAGATGGTACTGATGAGAATAATTATAATAATTTTATTGTGATGATAATTATGATGATTATTATAATGATGATGATGGTAATAATGATGATCATAATGATAATGATGATAATAGTGATTCCGATAGGGATACTAATAGTTATGATGCTTAAGATGATTATATGATGGTGTAGCAATGATATTGATAGTAATGATGATGCTGATGATAATAACAATGATGATGATTATACCTACGATGGTGTTGATAATTATGATGTTCATGATAATGATAATTACAACGTTGATTATGATAGTTATATTTAAAATTAGAATGATGATTCTGATCAAAATAATGACGATAAAAAATAATAATGATGATGATGATGACTACGATGATCATAATGATGTTGATAATAATTTTAATGACAATTTATGATAATGATAAAAGGTATGATGTTAATGATTAAAATTATAATGATAATAATGATGTTTATGATAATGCAAATAATAATTATGATGAATATTGTGAGGACTATGATGATGATTATCATAGTAATAACTATAATTATGATTTTAAATATAATACTAATGATGGAAAATAATGATGATGATGATGATGATTAAGAAAATACTTATTATGATGATATTTATCCTAACAATGATGATATAAAATAATATTGATGAACATAATAATTCTGTTAATTATGATGATGATGTTGATAATCATAATCAATATGATAAAAATTATAGTAATAATCATAATGACCACAATTACGACTATAATAATTATGATGATGATGATGATAACGATAATGATGATAATAATTATGAAATTAATGAATAAATAAATGGTGATGCTAAATATATTGATAATAATTATTGTGATGATGATTTTAGTAATAATATTAATCATTATGATGATGACAGTACATTATGGTGACAATAATGATAAATATAATGATTACGGTGATAATGGTAATGATGATCATAATAATGATGATAAAAAATTCAAACTGGTGATAAATTTCATTATCTTGATGGTAATAATGATAATAATAACAATCTCTGTGAGATAACAATTATGATGATTATTATGATTATAAAGATAAGAGTCGTGATGATGATCATGATAATTATGATAATGATAATAGTGATGCTTATCATAATTACGATGATAATTATGATAGTGATAATGATGATAAGTGTGTGTGGGGGATGATTGGGATGATTGGGATGTCGCTTGTGCTGATGATGATACTAATTTTGGTGATAGTTATTCTATAGAATTTAATCATAATAATAAAGATAAGGAAGAATAATGATTTCGATAATGATCGTAATAATAATTATAATGATAATTATGATGATGATCAAGATATTTATGATAATAATGATGATGATGCTGATCATAATGATAATTATAATTTTGAAAATGATCATACAAATTACGATGATAATAATGATGATGATAGTCATACTGATAATGATGGTAATGATTACGATTATGATGTTTATGATGATTAACATTAAAATGATGATAATGATTTTAGTTATGATAAAGATGACAATGATTATGATGATAATTATGTCGATGCTGATGACTATGGTATTGATGATGATTATGATATAGATAATGCTGTTGATGGAGATGATTATGATAAAAATGATGATTATAATATTGATAATAGTAGTTCTGGTCTTGCTAATAATGCAAATGATGATTGAAATTAAAAAAATAATAATAATTTTCATGATGATAATGATAATTATTAGCATGTTAATAATGATATTGATGATGATGATGATGGTAATGATGATGATAACTGAGATAATGATGATAATAATGATGATTTCTGCAATGCTTATAATTATGATTGTACTGATGTCAATGATGATGATTATATTTATAAGTATTTTGTTGATATAGATCATAATTATGATGATGGATAATAATGATAGTAATAAAATAAATATGACTATAATTTAGATTTTAATGATGATTATAAATTAGATTATAATAATGATAATATTGATCATTAAGATTTTGATGGTTAGAATGAAAATTATTATGATGTTGATATTGTTGATGATGGTGGTCATTATGATGATAATGATGATGATGGCAAAGATTATGATAATACTTATAATGATGGTAATAATAATGATGATTATAATTATGATAATAATAATGATAATGATGATTACGACGATAGTAATTATGATGATTATGATAATGATGATAATGATATTTATGACGATATTACATATCATCACGATTATGATATCGTTCATGATGATAGTTAAAACGATGATCATGATTGTTATAATAATGGTGAGAATGATGTTATTGTTAATGCTGATGATAATGATGATGATAATGATGGTGATAATTATTGTGATGCTATTAATTATGATTATGATATTAGAAAATACTAATTATGATGATGATAATAATTATGGTGATTATTATGGAGATGATAATGATAATGAATGTCATACATTTTATTATTATAATAATGTTCATGGTAATAAAGATGGTGTCGCTGATAATGATAATAATGATTTTGATAATGATGATAATTATGATGTTAATTATAATCATGATCATAATAATAATCATTGTAATAATTATCATGATGATATTGATTAAGATAATAATGATAATAAGTAAGTATGATGATGATGGCGATGATAATGAAAATCATGATGATGATGATAATTATGTTGATAATTATTATGATTACATGGATTATGTTTATAATGGAAATAAGTAACAATAAGAATGATGATAATGGGGATGATTGTGATAATTTAGATAATGATGCTAACAATCATAATTATTAGAATGATGATGATCATGATTATAATAATTATAATGATAAATTTAATGGTAACGTTAATCATAATTATCATGATAGAACATGATAGTGATAATAATGAAAATGACAATTATTAAAATATTGATGATTAAAATGTTATGATTATCATAATGATAATGAAGGTAGTGATGATGATAACTCTGATATTGATGATAATGATGATAGTGATGCTGATGATGATGATACTGTGAATAATAAAAACGATAATAGTTATGATGATGATGTCAATAGCAAGTATGATGATAACGATCTTGATGGTGATTATGATGATGATAACATAGTTAATGATAATACTTAAAATGATGAATATTAAGATGATGATGATAATTATGGTAACATTGATGTTGATGATCATCACGACGATGATGATTATGATGGTTATGATGATAATAATAATTACATTAATGATAATGCTGATTATGATTGTAATAATGATTATAATATTGATAAAAATGTTGATGGTGATGCTTATGATAATGATGACAATTTTAATAATAATAATAATTAATGTTATAATAATTATAATGTTGAACATAATAAAAATGATATTATTCATAATGATAAATATATTAAAGATGATAATAATTATGATAAATATTATTATAAAGATATTCGACATAATAATGATGATAAAAATTAATGCTGATAATGCTGATGATGATGATGATGGGAATAACTATGATGATGATGATCTTAATTACTATAAAAATATATTTATAGAGATAATGATAATGATGATACTTACAATGATTAATAGATAATAATGATGATCATAATTATGATGATGACGATGATGATAATTCAGCGCATTATTATGCTAATAATTATGATAATTATTATGATAATAATGATAATGATATTTATGACATTATTAAATTTGATTATGACATTGATATTAATAAAGATGAAATTTTAATGATAATGATTTTTATAATGATAATGGTATTTATAAACATGATAGTGATGATAACAACGATAAAGATTGTTGTGATGATAATGATAATGATAATCATGGTGATGATAATTTTGATGATGTAGACTATTATAATGATGATAGAAGATAATCATGATTATGATAATAATAATTATAATAGTAGCTTTAATGATGATGATGATAATGATTATCATGATGATAATTTATATTATAATACTAATAATAATCATAATAATGATGCTGATAACGATAATAAACATAAGTATGATGATGATTATTATGATTATCATGATAATGATAGAAAAAAATGATGATAATTATGGTAATGATAGTTAAGTCAATTATAATGATAATAATGATAAAAGTGATAAATTTTATTATCATACTGTTGATTGCGACAATAATGATGGTACTGCTAATGATAATATTAATTATGATAATGATGATAATTATGATGATAATAATTTAGATGATGATGCTAGCAATGATATTAATTAAAACAATGATCTTAATGATAATGATGATTGAAATTATGATAACAATGATGGTTGAAATGATGTTGATGATGATCATGATAATAAAGATGAGAATTATGATGTTGATGACAATTATTATCGTGACGCTGATGATGTTATTAGGCGTGTTATGCTATTCATAATGATGTTCAAGGTGATGATGTCGCTTATAATGATGATGTTGATAATTATATTGATAGTTATTTTGTTGATGTTGATCATAATGATGATGATGGATAAAAATTATTATGATGTTGATGATGATAATTATGATAATAATATAAAGATGATGATGACAATAATGATGGTGATAACCAATATAAGAATTACGTTAATGATGATATTATTGATGATGTTTATTATGTTTATAGTTATTTAGCTAATATCGATCATGATGATGATAATATAAAATAATCATGACGATGCTAATAAACATAATAATAATGATTAATATTATCGTCATGGTTAAGTTTATGCTGATAATGATGAGGATAATTATTATGATAATAGTAATTAATATTATGATAATGCTAATAATGACGATGATGATGATGATAATTATAATGCTAATGATCATTATTATAGTAATAATTATATTTATAATTAGTATGATTGTGTTGTTCATAATGATAATGCTAACGATGATGTTAAAATATGATAATGATAATAATGAATAATGTTGTCATAATTATGGAGATAATGATGTTTATTGTAATTATAATGATTATGATGATTATGATTATGAAAATAATTATGATAATAATGATGATTATTGTGATCATAATGATACTGCTGATAATGATGATGGTTATGATTATAACGATTGGATGATTATAGTCAAAAATGATGGTTAAAGTAAAAAATAATGATAATGATGATGATGACAATTAAGTTAAATATTATGTTAATAATATTAATGATGATGATGATAAACATAATGATAATTATCTTGATTATGATAAGTATAATGATGATTATAACCAAAATGATGAAGACACTCATAATAATCATAATAATGATGCTTATAATCATAATTATATCAAAAATTATCATTTTGTTAGAAGTTATTGATGGTGATGCTGACTATGATGATAATTCTGATTTTAATGATAATTATGACAGAATAATTTTGATTATATCAATGATAATGAGTCTATTGATAATTAGACGATGACATATTAACTATTATGATAGTAATGATAATAATTATGCCTACACTAATGATGACAATTATTAAGGTAAATATGATGATGATGATGCTTATATTTATGAATATAATTATAATGATGGGAATAGTGATGATTATCATAATGATGATAATGTGGATTATGCCCATAATGATGTTGATGATAGTTATAATGATGATAGTAATGATTGTAATAATCATGATGTTATTCATAATTATAATGGTGCTTATAATCATGATGATAAATCTTCTGATGATGATTATCATGATATTTATAATAATTATTATTTCAATGATATTAATGTAGATGATGACAATGATGACTGTCAAAATCATTTTGATGATAATCATGATATTGATGATGATGATGAAGGTAATACTAATAATGATGATGTTGTTAGTTATGATATTGGTGATGATGATAATTTAGAAAATGATTATCACGATAATATTGATTATAATTATGACAAAAAAAGAGTTATGATAATGCTAATGATGATTATTATGATGATGACGATAATAAGAATTATGATAATAATAATTATTATAACATTAATTATAATTATGATGATTAAAAATAATGCTGACAATGATGACAATGATAATAATATTTATGATTATGCTGATGATGATAATTATATTGATAATTACTACGATGATGATAATTATATTGATAATTACTACGATGATACTAATTATATTGTTGATCATAGCATCTAATAATAGTAATTCTAATAATGATGATGATAATGATGATGACTATAATAATAATAATGATACAGATGATGATAATAATGATTATAATTGAGTCGATGATGAAAATGATGATAAGAATGATGCAGATAATGATAATAATAACGAAAATAGCTAAGATAATGTGGATAATTATGATGATGATGATAAAAAAAATGATAATGATAGAAATGATGACAATTGAGATGATGATGATTAAAATGATGATGATAATGATTTTGATGATAAGGATTAAAATGACGATAATAACAATAATAGTGATGATAATTATGATATTAATGATAATGATGATAATAACGCTAATGAAGATGATATTAATTAAGATAATGATGTTGATTATTATAAGCGTGTGATGTTGATTAAAATGATGACAATTTCGCTAATGATGATGATGATGATGATTTTGTTAAGAGTTATTTTGGTGATATTAATCATAATGCTGATGATGACAAATATTAAAAATGATGATGATAATGAGTATGATGATAAAGAAGATAATAAGTATAAAAATAATGATTATTATTGAAATGATGAATAAAATGATGATGATAATTAATATAATGATGTTGATTGTAATGATAATGATTATGATAATGATAGTAATGATGACGATGATGCTGATGATGAGATTTACAGTGATGCTGATTATCATGATGTTGATAATGATGATGTTGAGAATGATCATGATGATGATGGTCATACTGATGATGATATTGATAATTATCATGATGAACACGATAATAAAAATAATGATAATAATATTGCTGATGATGATGATGATCTTTATTAAGTTCATAAAGATGATGAATCTTATAAGTTTATAATGCTGATCATGAGGATGATGATGTCGATGATGATGATCATGATGATGATGATTATCATGTTGATGATCATTATGGTGATGATTAGGATATTGATGATATTGATGGTGTCGAGGATGATGATGATTATTATGATGACGATGATAATGATAATCATGACGCCGCTGATGATGATAATGATAATTATGATATTGATAATGATAATCTTGCTGATAACTATCATGATGATTATGATATAATTAATAATGGTCATAATGATGCTGATGATGATAATTATATTCTTGATGATGATAATTACTATAACACTATCGATGATAATGGTCATGATGACGATGATAATAATTATGTTGATATACATTCTGTTATATTGATCATAATAATCATGTAGAAACATAATGATGATGAAGGCGATATAGATTATGATAATAATGATTATTATAATAATGATAACAATGATATTTATCATGATGATTATGCCGTTGATGATGATGGTGATGGCGATATTAATGATAATGTTGGTAATTATAATAACGAAGAATATAATAATGATGATGATTATGATAATGATGATGAGTACGATGATGATGTTGATGATGATAATAATAATTATAGTGCTTAATAAAAAAATAATAATGGTGATAAAGATGATAGTGATGATGATGATGACAATTAGGACGATAATAGTTATGATGACGATAATAGTGATAATAATAATGACGACAGGTATCGAGATGATCATGATATTGATAATAATAATGATGCTGATTATGATTATGATGATGATTTGAATAACGATAAGGATAATTAGAGTGATAATAATTAAGACGATATTAATTAGAATGATGAGGATGAGAAAAAATGATGATAATGATGATAATTATGATGGCAATGAAGATGATGATGCTTATGATACAAATCATTATAATGATGATGACATAAATCATAATGATGTTAATGTTGATGCTGCTGATGGTAAAAAGTATAAAAGTAAAATGGTACTTTTTATAATGATGATGATGATGATGATAATATTAATAATGACGACGATAATGATGATGAAAATTACGACCATAATAATAAATATTATAACAATAATGATGATGATAATGATAAGGATGATGACAATGATGTTAATAACCATGGTAATGCTGTTGATGATGATTATGCCTATAATGATAATTATCAAAATGCTGGCGATGCTAATAAAGATGATGATCTTTATGATGATTTTGAATATGATAATGATGATATTGATAATAGTTTAGAAGATGATGATCAAAATGATAATGATGACGAGTATGATAATGTCGATGATTACGATGATAATTATAATAATAATGATTATGATTCTGATGGTTATGATGATGGTTATGCTGATGATGATTATGATATTGATCATGATGATTATGATGATGATTATGATATTAAAGATAATAGTGATGGTGACGCTGATGATGATGATGATGATGAATAGGATGATGATAATCGTATCGATGAATATGATGATTTCTATAACGCTAATAATGATGATGGTAATGATGATGATGATGATAATTGTGTTGATAAGTATTTCATTCAAGTTGATCATAAATGTGATGATGGAAAATAATGATGATACTGATGATAATAATAATGACGATTATGAGTATTGCGATCGCGATGTTGATAATGCTGATCATTATACGAAACATAATGATGATAGTAATGATGATTATTGAGATGATGATAATTATTAAGATGACTAGTATGGTAATGTTGATGGTTATGATTGTGTTGATAATAAAAATGATAATCATAATCATCATGTTTATAATAATGATAATAATTATTATAACGATGATAATGATCATAATAGTGATGATATTTATGATGATATTGAGTATGATAATAGTGATGATGATAATAATGATGATGATAAATATACTGATAATGATAAAAATTATCATGAAGATGATGATAATGATAGTAATAATGAGAATAATGATAAGGATACTTACGATGATGATAAATGTAATTATGACGATAAATATTATGATGATATTTATCATAATAATAATGAAAAAAAATAACCATGATGATTAAATTAAAAATGTAAATTATGATGATAATGATGATGTGGCGTACGATATACATAGCATACTAATACGTACGCACTCCACCACCTTAGATAAGGACGTATGACTAAGAGAGAGGAGAGGTAAAACTTTTTAGTTGGGTCAGAGAGTAGAGAAGTAAGAAAATATTTGGGAATCTTAAGACTGGCAGTCGTGCCTTTAGATTACTGCGCTACCCTTGGCTCTTTTATTGGTCATGAAAAAAAAAAAAAAAAAATCGTTCTTATCGTGTACTTATTTTGTCACACCTAACCGACCACACACTTACGTCACAAGAGACTTTTTGGTGTTAAAAGCGTTATCGACTGAAAAGTGTATACCGTTGTTCCGCAAGACAAGAAGTGAGTGTAAGGACAAAAAAACATTTTTATAACATGTGACTAATGAATTAGTGTCAGAGGACACAGAGGACAAATGAAAAAAGGGACAACACAAAGCTTAGCAAGCGAAAGTCTTCTAAGACAACAAAGCTAAACAGCACACCGGAGATCGGATCACATCGCATATCACAAGAAAAAAAAGGAGAAGCTTAAGGAGATCGACATCCAGATTAACAGGAAGAAAAAATGCGTTCTGGTGCAGGCCTATTAGCGATATCGATATCTACTAGATGGTATGTACATAAAAATACAGAAACCCTTATTATATATATAGATATAAATTACACGACCCCTAGGAATGTTAAGGGAAGAGGCACCTTTATCATTTTTTTCACATAAATGGCATAATCACACAAAATAATAAATATTAAACATTAATAATAAAATATATGCATTCTAAAATTTTATGACGATATAATAGAACGGGAAAACTAACATAAATTATTGTGACAAAAAAAATACTTTGACTACGAAAAAAAATACGATAACAACATACACTTACAACTTTTTTCCGCTTTATACTTACTATATTTAAATTGACGCCTGTAAGTAAATGCTACTAATTTAAACTATACCTACCCAATCGCGTTAGAAAATTTTTTCTTAACAAGCAGAACAGAAGTTCGTTCCCTCAACAACCAGACTATTCATTAATAATTTAGCGACCACTTAAAATCACTTAAGTTTTAATTTAAAATTATATTCATACTTTAAGTAAAAATAAAAAATAAATATTAGCAATAATAACGTTTCTAATAAAAATAAAAAGATCCTCCTGTTCTACTCAGCACATTAGTTTGCTCTTAATGTCAGTTTGTTCGCCTTTATGGTTTTCACCCACTTATCAAACATTAATGTACATATTTACTCATTTTATGTGAAATTTACTGTTGTACAAGAAAAATGATTTTTAGTTATGTTCAATAGTTAGTTTTTCTGCCTAATCGGTA
>JAPYYV010010531.1:0-11275 GCA_030522625.1 Copidosoma aretas
CCCATTCGGACCTCATACAAATTACTTAAAAGTAGGATCAATCTTTCCGTTACCGTCGTAGTGTAAACAATTTATATAGTAGTTTTAGTCACTGGGACATCTCTTTACGGCGGTCCCTGGGCCCGAGGGAGCCTGCAATGCACGAGGGACCGTTTGGACCTCCCTAGTCGGATGCACATAAGCGGCAAACGCTGTTTTTTCTATCAAGTGTTGCAAAAGTGCCTGAGGTAGGAAATGGTAGTTTTCTTCACAAATGTGCATCTCTCCAGGGCGGTCCCTTGGCCCGAGGGCGCTTGCGAAGCCACGCCCGAGGGACTGTAGGGATCACCCTGGTCGGATGCACATGAGTGGAGAATGCTATTTTTCCTACCGAGGACACACCAGCCTCTCAAAAACGCTCGAAACAGGAAAAGTAATTTTTTCCCTATCGTGTGGGGAAAATTAAGTTTTCCACACTGTTTTTAATGTGGAAGATACCATTTCTTACAATTGAGTGTGGAAAAACGGTGTGAAACCTATTTTTCTACCTCGGGCTTTTTTGGAGCCCTGGTACACCCTCGGTAGAAATTATAGGATTCGCCACTCATGTGCATCTGACCAAGGCGGACCAAACGATCCCTTAAGCGTTGCTTTGCAAGCATCCGTGAGCTCAGGGACCGCCCTGAAAAGATACACATTTGTGATAAAAACTACTATTCCAAACATTAGCGGAAAAAATCGCATTTTCCCAACTTCAAAACAGCGCGGAAACCACTTGCTTTTCCGCACTTGCTATGAGGAAGAATCATGTACGCCACTCGTGGGGGACGATACTCGCACTTGTATGATGGACTTGCACTCGTGGTTGGTGCCAGTCACTTGTGGCCTGCACTCACACTCGCGCCACACACTCGTGCGATAAACTGATACTTGTTTCCGGTAACTTTAGCTACTCGTGCGGGAAACCGTATATCCCACACTTGTTGCGGTAATAGCCATTTCCTACTCGATCCTCACAGTAATCGTCTTGAAATGTTTTATTTTCTACCCGAAATTAGTAAGATTTGTTTATTTACTTTTTACTTAGTTGATGACATCTTTAATACGAGCATTGTATCCGTTTCTAGTGAATAGTGACCCGCATGGAAGAGAAATTTCACTTGAAACGAGAGGAAGAATTGCTTGCTGTGAGAGAGAAAACTAGGCCTATCATACGAAGCAAATGAAATTAGCTTGCAACAGTAGCAAGGAGATGTTACGTGCAGAGAGTTTGTCTGTAATTTTATCACGGTGGTATTTGAGGAATCTCTCTCGAGTAGCTGTACCTATTACGACTATTTTTGGGTGCTCATCACGAAGCTACGTTAAAATCGCCAGTACTCAAACATCACTCGCTAAATCAAGTCTAAAAAATTCTCGGACGCTTCTTAGACTGCCGAATTTCTCATGGTATTTGTTACATATCCATAAAGTATGTAGTTTTTCCCAATAAAATCTAACCTTTACATCAGAACTTCAATCTATGAAAGCATGCTACGAATTTTCGAAAATCACGAATTTTTTGGTACTGCATTATTCAATAACCTTTCAAGAATGTGTTAACAAAATTTCAAATCAAAATTAAAAAAGGAAAAATTTGTACATCAATTAAGTAAGAAAATACGGCCGTGCTGTAGCGCAGCACGTGTTTTGAGCAGTTTTTGGAAAATTCTCATTTTATTTCCTGAACAGTAATATCTTGTAAAGAATTAAAATAGCTTTTTTTGTCATTTTAAAACATGTTTCTGCGCCATTTTTTATTCTTTATGAAGAATACGTCAAATCTCGGAAACCCGTTGACAGATTCTTATTATTCAGGAAAAAAAAGTTGATTTTCTACTGATCCCGGCGGTTCAATAATGATAGTATGGATGTGGCTTATTTATGTTTCCAAAATGATTTTTTTATCTAATGAAACAGGTTTGATATATACTTCAAATATGAAAATTATGATGTACTCTAATAAATAATATATTTAAAGTATAAAATTGACTGTACTTATCATTTCTCATCATACTGATACAGTATTTTCTTATATTTTTATTGTTGACGTACTATGATTAATTTGAAAAGATAACTCAAAATATGAATGATAATTTATTTTAAATTTGGTTATAATCTTATATTAATTTCAAAAATCATTTAAATTGATTTGTTTACTTGTTTTAAAAATAAAATCATTCCAATAATGTAATTCTCCTTACCAAACCATCTTGCAGGATGTCCTGCAGGAAAACATAGAAGAAAATCAGCAGGAAAACTTTCGAGAGTTATCGTACCCATTTTCTGCAAAGAATTTCTGCAGAACGTCCTGCAGAATATCCTGCAGGATGTTCAGTGAAAAAAAAATTTATTTTTTAAATTTTAGCAACGTTTCAAAATTTTTATTATTCTTGCTTTATTTCCATTCTTGCGCAAAGTTCCTATCGTTGATAATCTTCCGTAAGACTTACGTATTGTCTAGCTGCTTCTGCATATGTGCGTCAGACTGATGGCAGACAAGTGCGTTAGGTTCTTGCGTTATAATTTGTAAGTCTTGCGTTCAGTAGAGTGTGGATACCAAATACCATTCTACCTTACAATCTTTTGCAGCAATTTTTTCAGACTTACAGCAGACGAGTGTGTTAGCTTCTTGCATTAGACTTACACAAGTCTGGCGTTCAGTAGAGTGTCAATGCCGAATTAGTAGGTTTCGTAGCGTAGGTGTAGCATTATTTATGAATCACCCAATTGTATGGTTCCGATACAACATGATGAAACCTGATAATAACTTCTTCTTGTATACCGCTCGATAAATTTTGTAATATAATATTATATCAGTAAAACTATATATATTTTCTTTGTATCGTTGTAAATAATAGAAAAATAGTTGTTATATAACTAAAAAAAAACCGAAAAAATATCCTCAAAAAAATTTTATGAGATCAAATTATTATGTTCAACAAAATTGTGTACATCATTATACATAAGTATATTACGATCTATTTGTATTTTAAAAACCTGTATACATGTGTATTAACTGTTTTGATTTTTTAGAGGCTGAACAACATTTTTGGTCCATATATTCAATCCGAGCCTTACCAGAGATAATGAGTACTTGATTTGATTAAATATAGATCATTGTTACTGAATGTATATTATAAAAAAAGAACTAAATACACTTTTATTTTAACAAAATGTCTTCCGAAATAAAAAAACTTTATTTCTTAGACATACGATCGACATTGCTTTAGGATAAAGATAAGATTAGAAGCATTGATATTAGTTTGCGATACGTGCAAAAAATTAAAGTCTGCTGCAAGAGACCATGAGGTATTTGGCATTCGCACTCAATTGAATGCAAGACTAGAGTATCTCTTACGCAAGGAGCCAACGCACTCGTCTGCCGTAAGTCTGGCGCAAATCTGCAGAGGCAGACAGTGCGTAAGTCTTGCGTACTGCTCGTGCGCAAGTTGACGCTACTAAGGGCGTTAAACGATTATCACGTATAATTATTTTCATGCAGAATTCAGTAACTATATAGCTTGTCAAATATATTTAAAATATTTGACAAGTTATAGTTACTAGATTATGAATAAAGATAATTATACGTACTAAGTATAAATAATCCAGTAACTTAAATCGTACAATATTTTATATATAATTTTTAACAAGCTGTATAGTTACTGGATTACAAATGAAGATAATTATATGTGATAATTATTTAGAGTAAGAATATAAAATATCAAAGAATGAAGACTTGTTGCAGCTGTAAGTTATAAGGGCTTAAAATCATATCTTTATATCGAATCCACTCTGGCGAAGTAGATAAGATACTCTACTCTGGATCTGGACAGACTAGGTTTAATTCCTAATGCCAGAGGACAGTGTTCATTTTTTTTTTATTACTCGTACAGAAAGCTTTGCTGTGGACGAAAAATCACATGTCGAAAAAACATGTAAACACGTTTGATCAAGTTTAGAATCAATCTACATGATTTTTGGAAAATGTCCGTCTGTGTGTGTGAGTGTGTGTGTGTATGTATGTAATCAGTTGTATCTCAGGATTCCGTGGACCGATGTTGATTCAACATGGCTCATTTTATCTTTTTTTGGATTCCTATCACGGACACAGAAAAAAATTGAGTTTTTTTGGATATTTTTTTTTTTGAATGAGTTTTATCGACTTTTCAAAATCGATTTTTTTGGAAAAGTTGATTTTTAAGCCAGTTATTTTTCTTTCAGGATATTTCACAATAGAAATCCTAAAATTTCAATAAATTTTACACAAAACAAAGTATTAAGTGTAAATTAAAAAAATTTAGTAGCTGGGTGTGCGTGGATGTGAATAGGTAATGTATATAATAAGGCATACCTCAGGATTTCTTTGGCTGAATTTATTAATGCTGGGCTTGTTTTTCTTTCTATTTAAATAAAAATTATAACACAAAAAAAAATTTCGATACAATTATGTTTTTTGTTTTAATTTTGATTATCATTATTTTTGGAACTCGATTTTTTCCAAGAATTAAATTTTAAAGATATTTATAGTTGGCTAAGGATATTTTACGTTCAGAATTCTAAAAGAATATTTAATTATGAACAAAAATACGTATAAAGATGGAATTGAGAATATTTAGTCGGTGGGTGTCTGTGGGTTTAAAGAGGAAACGTATATAGTCAGTTATACATCAGGATTGCTTTTACCGATTTTAAGAATCCTGGGTTTATTTAGTTTATTTTAATTTTTTTGATAATTATCACTACAGAAAAGAGAAATATAAATTTTCATATGTCTGGGTGTGCACTGATTGTGTATGTATAGATGTATGTATGTATGTTTGTATGTATGTATTTATGTATGAATGTATGTATGCACATACGTTTTAAGTCGTATCTTAAAAGTTTCTTTACTGATGTTGATAATATATAGATCTAATTCTAAAACTCGTAGAAAATATTTTGATACGATATGCCTTCAAATATATTATGTGTATATATGTATACATATTATCTATGTATCAATTTGACTGATGTATTTTTTTACCTTAGATCTAATCAAATGAGTAAGAATAAGTAGCTTTATTACAATAATAATATAATAAATTTATACATTCCAATAACTTGGAAATTGGTAACCCTCTTTGACCTACATAATTTAATAAACAATTTTTTATGATTATTTTTGTATAAAGTTCTTAATGAAAGTTTTATATTAATTGTATTTTATCGAATTTGAGAAACAACTTTATTTTAAAAACAAATTATTTCTTTAGGTAATGTCGTTTTTTTCTTACTAACAAAGATATATCATTTTTTTTTTAAATTATTATAATTTCTTGTAATTTAGGAAGTCTTAGATATGTATATGGGGCTTTCTTTGCCGCTTGAAGACCCCCTGCTCTCAAAAATTAGTTAAGGTCTTGCTGAATGTTTTTGGGTAGAAGTTGTAGCTTATTCTCTCTGGTTCTAAATGCCGTGTGGCCCATTCCAAAATTAAAAATGGCAGAATCAATATGGTGGCTAGAAGCCACAAAAAACAGTCATCTTGATGTGAGAAACATGCAGAAAAGTAATCTTAGTCTTGGTATCAGAATTTTTCATCTACGCGCGATAATTTGAGTACTAGCTTATTACGAATTTCCTGTTAGATTTTCAAAATTCTAATGGTGGGTCAAAAAAGGCGCCATAAAAAACCAATTCCTAAAATTGTATAAAAATCTGTTTACGGGGGTACGTTAGGTCTCTAAGCACAAATAATTTTATCAGAATTTTGAAATCAAAATTATACGTATAAGAACAACTAAGAATACATTTTTGTAATTAGATTAAAAAATGTTTTTCTTTCTCAAAGTAGTTTTAGTGTTTGGCAATCGCCTATACAAGCTTCCAAAGTAAAAAAATGTTCGAAAGTAAAAAAAAAAAATGTAATAAAGTATATATAAAATCATAATTTAATTAAAAAAATAACAATTAAGAAATATGTCGGACGAAACTTTGTGCCAATAAATTGGCTGCTGTTTTTCTCTAGTTTTGATTTTTATTATTTCAGGGCCTGGTTTTTTTCTGAAAAACGGATTTTAAAGATATTTATCGTTGTTTTAGTATATTTTACGATAGAAATCCTAAAAGATCAATAAATTTTATACGAAAAAACGTATTAACATGGAATTAAAAAAATATTTAGTAGCTTCTTGTGTGTGGGTGTTAGTGGGAAATGTAAATTATCAGCCATATTTAATGATGGCTTCGAACAAATTCAATAATCCCGAGATTTTTTGTTTGTTTTGATTTTTATACTTCCAACTACAAAAATAAAAAATAACAATTATTGTATGTCTGGCTGTATGCTTTATTTTTATTTTGATATGATTTGTATACTTATCGCCAAAGAAACAAATGTCAATTCTTATGTGTCTGTATGAGCACTTGTGTATGTATAGATGTATTTATATATGTATGCATATACGTTATTAGTCATACCTCAGAAGTCTCTCTACTGATTTTGATAAAATATGCTTTTAATTTTAAAATTTCTAAACCATACTTCTTTAAGCAGTCGGCCTTAAAAAAAATATATATATATTCATGATAAATGTATCAATTTAATTATTCTATTACTTTTACTTTAATGTAATAAAAAAAAATAGAATTAATATTCTTCATTGCAATGATAATTTAATAAATTCATACTTCATAGCAACTTGGAAATTGGTAACCCTCTTTTTCCTTTTTGTATTGAAGCTGTTTGTTTGTGCATTCTGCGATATCCTTTAGTAACCTCAAAGTTAGTTACCCTCGTCGTCCTATTCCTATGGAAGCTGTTGGTTTCTGCATGCTGTGATATCCTGAACTTCATTCCATAATGCAACCGTTTTCTTATGATGTGCCAAATTTTTATACCATACGTTTTTAAAATTATTGTGTATTTTCTCAAGATACAAAATAATATGATCATTGTACCATCAATGGTAATAATAAATTACATATGTGTATTTTTTTTAAACAATTCTTTTTATTGATTTTTATTTTTTTATAATTACTAAGCTAGTATATTGTAAACTGAAAAGAATATGTACCATACAATTGTCACTCATTGTTGGATACATTCTCTGTAATATATTTTCAAGCTTAATTTTTTTTGTTTTTAGGTATTCATCATCGTTGAAGAATCAAATTTTAATTTCATTAATTCTTTTTTTCTCAATTTTATGGATTTAGAAAAATCGATGTTTTTTAAAAAGGGATTTATTCACTAAAAAAACATTGCTTCAAATTATTTTTAGGAATATAATCGTGAAGATCATGGTAATTCCCTACAAAATAAGCTTTTTTTGATGGGAAAAAAAAAATTAATAAGGGTGTGTGTAAAAAAGAAGTAGAACATTTGAATGAGAAAGCTTTGTGCCAAAAGATTGTTAGCGGTTTTTTTTTCTTATTTCTTTTAGTTGTTTCTATATTATAAGCCATTGATTTGCTTTAATCGCCTGTACATAGAAAATTTTTGAAAAAGTTCAAAAATTTTAAAATAAAACCTTTTCTACTAAACATCTTGCAGGACGTTCTGCAGGATGGTTTAGTACGGGAAGCTCTAATAGGCTGTAAAAATTATGATCTTATGTTTAAATTAATTTTACTTTAAAGAGCATTGAAATTGCTTCTCTTTACAGTTTTAATTATCCTATGGCGCTGTTTATTGTTTTTCCATGACATAAAAACAAAAGAATAGTTTTTGAGGACGCTTTATGTTAATTTATTAGCAGCTGATCCTTTCATATTTTTTGTTTGTAATAAAGAAAATAACTGAATTCTGTAGAGCAAGCCCCACATTATATCGGAGAATTTGCGATTCTGAACAAATTAGCACTTTAGAGCCTTGAGGTAAAGGGTCATTATCGCGAGAAATGAACAATTTTGTAAAAAAAAAGCCCAAAACCCATGCTGCGCTCCAGCACAGCAGTAATCTCTAATACTTTATTGCTTTAAAAAAATTTTTTTTTTAATATTATAATCTAAAATTTTTAAAACACATTCTTAAAAGGTTATTGAATAATATAGAACATAAAAATTTGTGATCTTTGTACATTTGGTAACACTTTTTTATAGATAGAAGTTCTACAGATGAAAAATTTAGATTTTTTTCAAAAAAACCATAAACCCTATGAATATGTGGCGCACCAGGCTTTCCCGCCGCCATGCAAGCAGCTTCTCGTTTCGAGAGAAGTCTTCGGGCTCCATCAGACAGCGCCACCAACCAGAAGCTATCTCCCTCTCTCCCCTCACGGACCAAAGGCCCCTCACTTACGCGGCACTACAGCCGTCAGATAAGGCTTCACCTAGGCAGGCCCGGCACTTGGATCTCGTTCTGCAGTTTTGCACAAATTTGCACCCCATCAAGGGCGAGGAGAACGTCGTAGCAGATGCTCTGTCCAGGATCGCGACCATCAACATGCTAACTCTCCTGGACAATGCGACCATTTCGACAGCCCAAGCAGCGGAGAACGAGCTGCAGCATCTGCTGCAAAACCCAGGTTTCTCCCTGCAGACCCTGGACGTAGAGGGTAACTGGTTGTACGCCGATCTCTCTCTCAACTACGTGCGGCCCAATTTGCCTGTAGCTCTTCGTCAGATGGCGTTCGAGGTCATTCACAATCTCACCCATCCCAGCGATCAAGCGACGGTCAAGGCCATAATCACCAGGTTCTACTGGCCAAACATTAGGAAGGACACGGCTCGCTGGCATAGCAGTGCATCGCCTGCCAGAAGTCCAAGGTCCACCTTCATAACCGCTCGGCCTTAAGAGCTTTTTAGGCTTCCAGCGCACGCTTCAACCACGTCTACTTGGACCTTGTCAAGCTGCCCGCCCGTCAGGTATTCCTGTACTGCCTGACCATGATCGACAGGTTCACCAAGTAGCTCGTAGTCACCCCTCTGCTGGACCAGCAAGCAACTACGGTTGCCAAGGCCTTCGTCGAGCACTGGGTGGCACACTACGGTATGCCAATCACCATCACCACCGACCAGGGCGCACAGTTCGACTCGGCCCTATTTACCGCACTCGCCGGCTACCTCGGAGTGCAGCGAATCAGGACAGCACCACGCCGTACCACCCCCAGGCAAACGGCCTCATCGAGCGCTTTTATCGCACAATAAAGACAGCCCTGATGTGCTCACCGGAGATCCTCTGGCCATCAGCTTTGCCTCTAGCCATGCTAGGACTTAGCACGACGTTTAAGGAAGATCTGCAGGCCTCGCCAGTAGTGATGTTGTACGGAACGCATTTGCGCATCCCAGGCAAATTTTTCGTCAAAACAAGCCATCCTGCAGCCCACCCGGTCACCTTTGTCGAGGGCCTCCGCAACTTGACGCAAGCTATACAACCTGTGCTGGCTTCCAGACACACAGCAGAGCCGAAGCCGTTCTTCCTCAAGGACCTGAAAACTTTCTCCCACGTCTTCAGGCGAAATGACAGCGTCAGGAGTTCGCTGGTGCCGCCCTACAGCGGCCCATTCAAAGTCATCAGGTGGCCGGATGACAAAAACTACGTTATCGACGTCAATACAAGTGTTCGATACCGAGACAAATAGCACTGGAGGGAGGGTGGTTGTGGCGCACCAGCCTTTACCACCGCCAGACAGGCAGCACAGACGCATGCAGCTTCTCGTTTCGATAAAAGTCTTCGGGCTCTATCAGACAGCGCCACCAACCAGAAGCTCTCTCTCTCTCCCCTCCCCAGCAAAAGCAGCTGAACGAGTGGCGTAGCGAGAAGAGCCAGAGCAGCTACGACCAGCGGGAATGACACGATATGTCACCTCCTGCGTCTAGCCTAACCTTCAGCCTGTAACTTAGTGAATAAACGATACTATGTATTTGATCACACGACTCGTCTGTACTTCCACCCGACCACTCCTCTTCCTGGTGGAAGCTTCTATCCTCGAGAGTTTCCATAAATATGTAACAAAAACCGAGAGAAATAAGACAGTCTAATAAACGCCTGTGAATTTTTCGGGCACGATGCGCCCAGTGATATTTAAGTACTGGCGATTTTAACGTACCTTCACAATAAGCAACCTATAATAGTCGTAATCGGTACAGTCACCCAAGGAAGAAACCTTCAATACAACCGTGATTAAATTACAGAAAAACTCTGAGCACGTAACAGATTCTTATTACTGTTACGAGTAAATTTGATTTGCTTCGTACGATGGACTTAGTTATCTCTCTCACAGAGAGCGACTCTTTCTGTCGCTTGGAGTGCGTTTTCTCTTCGATGCGAGTCACTATTCACTACAAATGGATGAAAGTGCTTGTGTTAGAGATGCTTCAAATATGTAGAGAGTAACTTATCAAATCATGCTGATTTCGGGTAGAAAATAAGACATTTTAAGAAATTTACTATGACGATTGAATAGGGAATAGCTGTTAACGCAACAAGTCCGTAAAATATGGATTCCCACACAAGTGGCTAAGTTTGCCAAAAACGAGTGCCAGTTTATCGCACTAGTGTGTAGCACGAGTGTGATCGCAAGGTATGAGTTACCGGCACTGGCCACGAGTGCGAATCCATCGTACAAGTGCGAGTATCGTCCCACACGAGTTGCACACAAGATTGTGTCAAATAGCGAGTGCAGAAAATTGAGATGTTTCCGCACTTTTTATTGATTTCGAAAATGCGAGTGTTTTTGCAGAAGTGTGGGGAAAGAACATTGAGAAATACATATGCAATGAAACTTCTATCCATGACAACCCTAAATGAAGGAAGTGTAGGGTAGCATAGGACGCTATAGCCTCTGGCACCCAAAAATGAGGTGGTCTCCAATTGGATCTGACTTGGATAATTTTTTTAAAGGATCCAGCCAGATCCTTACGTAGTATGGCCCCGTCACACTATTAAACTTTGGGTTTTGGTAGTATTCGATGCGTGAATAAGAAATCCTCGTAGCCCAGGAAATCCACATGGAAATCGATATGAATACTTCTGCTTCTAAAGAAATCTAAATCGTACTTTGCATTTAAAAGTCCCCGGATAATCAGTTAGTTCTATTCCTTGCTATAGTCTATGGAGTAAGTTGTACACCCAAGGGACGTTAATTCTTTACCCGCAATTGCCCTAAATGGCACCATGGCAATTTGTCTTCTCTTGATGAATAAGAGATGGCAATAGATCTGCGCGGCACCTGGACTTATGCCGTGTGATAATAAGCCCAGCCAACATTTGTCTAAGATTTCTAAAAAAAATCTTGTAGGTCTCTTAATGCCCAGCCTCAAGATAACTTTC
>JAPYYV010010532.1:0-11274 GCA_030522625.1 Copidosoma aretas
CTCTTCTCTCGGATCATTAACTAATAAACGAAGTATATTTAAGTCCTCGTATATTTTATTCCGTGAGCACCCCAAGGCCATCATAACCCACGTAACAATTCAGACAAAAAAGAAGAAAGTAAACATATAATTTGTCAAATACTGCAAAATATTTGTTTTAACCTTAAATAGCGGTGTTGTCGTGAAAAATATGGATATTTATTATTAAAAATGTTAATCTCCTTAACAAATTTTGAAATAATTATAACTGATTTGAGAGCATCTATCTTTTAAAACAAAAGACTTAAATATCGTATTATATTGCAAAGATGCTTTCTCACCTATGAAAATGGAGAAATCATAGTCAAAAAAATATTTTGCAAATAGAACTGTAAGTTTTTTGTACTTATAAAGATTATATTATAATATACGATGATTATCTCTTTTCCTAGTTAAGTCAAATAGAATCGTTCTTATAGGTTAGGATATATATTCTCACTATCACACGAACTTTTTCTGTGCTCTCTGAAATTTGGCTTATTTCTACAAAAGCTTATGATCTTTTCTTAACTTGTTTGAAAAAAAAAACATTTTATTACAAAGATGTTTATTATTGGTAATTTTTTTTTTTATTGGTTTGGGTAGGACTTTGTATAATGTAACAAAGTTCATACTGCATCGTTATATAATCCAATAGTTGGCTCTTATGATAAATGATAGATTGTCGCGTGACTCAACCCTTTCTAATCGTCTCGTGATTGGCTAAGACTGTCCAAGAGCGGTAAATTTAAAAATGGGATCCTAAAAAATGGATAGAAAGTGATTGTAATTTGTAAATTAAATAAATGTATATTACAAACAACCTAATAAATTGATTTTTTTTTCATAAATATCTTTAATTAATCGTGTTTGACTAATTTTTGGTGGTTGGCAAGCGAAGCGCGCAGGGGCGGAGCCCCTTACTACTTCTAAAATTAATATGATCTTACTTTTGAGACTTATCAAATTTTTAGTGGCAAATAGAAAACTACGTGTTATTTCCATTATTTCGCCGTTTTCTATAGGTTGGGTCCATAGACGTAGTAAGAATAGACCGCGCATCCTCAGGATAGCTCCTTAGTTTCGAGCAGGAGAGACAGAACGAAATAGCGTTCTCTGCGGTAGACGGGACTAATACACACTATTGCCTAGCTAATTGGCACGAGGAGGGAGTGAGCCAGAGACCTGGTTTGAAATATGATGGAAAAAAGAATAGAATAACATTGTAATAAGTTATTTATTTAGGTAAGGTAAATGTCCCAGTAGTTAGGCAGGGTTAAAACGTGTTCCAATATCTGGCCACTTGCATGATAATGCAATTTACGATAATTATCGTAACAGAAAAGCAAATTTCGTAATAAATTCGAGTTTGGGGTGCGAATAGGGACCAGCGTAAAAAGTTATCTTATAGATATTTTAATAGTAATTGGTATAAAACATTCCGAAACGAGGACACGTACTCGCACTACACTGTGCATTACGTCTCTTAGCAAATTGCTCAAGAAATTCGTTGTTTGTTAAGATTTGATACATTTTGTATGATTATATTGTTACTAAACTATGTATTGTTATAAAGCTGATTGCTTAGTTAAAAACGTGTGATACTTACCTACTGATGATTGATTATTTTTATGTTCAAATTTTCGTAGCCAATCAATGGTACATGAATTTATCGCTCGACCGGTACCTGACCACCTGGACAAGTACCGGGTCTCGCGTAAACATAACCCTTTGTCACAGTAGCTGGCCTTTGGGCTGTGCATGACAGTGCTGTCGTATGTTCCCTACATATTATTAAATGATTAACTAATCAAAACATTTGATTGGTTCTATTAAAAATTCTTATTACAGGAAGTATTGCAACAACGCTCGTTAAGTTAGTATTTAAAAACGGCAATCTCCTTAAATGTCTTTTAACGCTAATGGAGTGGCCAAGAACCGGGACTACAATTCTGGCCACCGGAACAGATTTCATTTTGCTTGGACAAGTACTGGAACATTTGACCTACGAACAGAATACGTGTAAATTACTTATTAATGTGTAAAATGGGTTCATACTAATTTTATTAGGTAAACAGATCCTTAGATTTTAAATAGCGATAGAAAATTAATAAACAAACCTTTTTTCTTAGTTGTAAACGGGAATTACTTGTATAGACTCACTACGATGGCCAACTACTTGGACGTTTACCTTACTACTCGCATAAATTTCGAACATATGTAATAAAACAGTTTAATATTGCCTATGCAAAGAATATTTAACCTCAATACCTACGGAAGGGCAATAACTTAAATATAATTTCCAAACCTACCCCTACATCGTGCTTCTGCAGCTGAGTGGTCTAGTGCACGCGTCGATTTTTTTTCATGAGCCCATTCAAATCTCGGGTAGAGCATTTTTTTTTCCATTTTTTTCTAAACTGCATGACATTATGATACATAGATGAAGTAAACACTCGAAAATATGTTTGGTTTCAAAGTAAGTATGCATATATTCATTTAAATATTTATATTTAATTTAAATTCCATCTAAATAATAATATATCAAAACAGGAAGTATCAGAACTCTTTAAAATACAATAACCATGTATAGTGAGAACGTATATTTATTCTTTAAAACAATGTACATGCAAAGAAAAAGTGTGTAATATACTTATGTACTGAATAGCATACACTGACTAACGTAATATGTAAAATTTAATGATGCTGAAAAATGATTAAACTATAAAATTACTCATTATAGAATAAGGTTAATTTGTTATTTATCATTTAGATTCTTTTGAAATTGTTTGCTCTTTGCCCAGCTTCATAGTATATTCTAATTTGGAAATATTAATTCAAAATAATTTAATCAATTGATACATGTGATCAAATAACGGAGATTATTAACACTACTACACAGACTTTCATTTTTTTTTTTTTTTTAAACTGTACGTGACGCCTTCGAATATTCATCGAAAAATGCATTTTTAGTTGCTCTTGTAATGTCACAAGTCTCTTGATGTATTTCCAAAAAATTATTTCGTTTTAACTATCAATTTAATTTTTTTCGGCTAGTGTATTGCGCACTAATTTGACCAAATGATATGCATCAAGAGTCGTATAAATTGCTTACCTATCGGCTTATCTTTGCCAGAGCACGTTAAAGATGCTACTTATCGCCAGAACGCAAGAAATAGTGTCTTACTTTGTCAAAGCAAAGCTACCTGTACTTTTTATCGTAAGATCGAGATCAAAGGAGCTTTTTCTCTCGTTACGGCATGAAAATACATTTCGAACTGGACCTAATTCGGTAAAGGGATATTGAATTGTGCTACTCTTTGTGAGAAGCTTTAGATGATGCTAGTCTAAACATGAACCTATATAGAGCTAGTCTACGTAGAAGGCGTCGAAATGCAGTCAAGGGTGACGCGTGATGCATGACGTAAGACGATTTTTGCCAGATCATTTTTGATTTTGGTCCCGTGCAGCAAAAGTTCAGAACGTCATATTAAACGCTTTGCTTCGACAACCTAGTTCTGCCGATTGTTCACCGTTTTAAGGCTTTCTGATCATATTTTTGTTAATATTGTCAAAAATATTATTGGAAAATGAAGCCCTCAAGTGCGATTTACTACCGAATTTGATAAGCTTTTATTCAATCACGTATCCAACAAAAGTACTATATTTTTCCTGTTAGTTTTCTCCTATAAGCAGCATATTTTGTAATGATTTTGATTAGAAATAGTACTACGTAAATAAATTTGGAACCAACAAAAGCTTATCAAGCATAGAAGAAAATAATTTTTTGTGGATCCATGTTTTAAGAATACTTTTTAAGATATTACCATAAATGTGATAAAGAAGCATTGAAACTGCGCGCAGCATTTTTACTAGATTGCCTATAAAATTTTTGAGACCGAAGCAAATAAAATACCTATAACAAAATTCAGGTTTTCTAAAATTTGTAACAGAAAGTTATGAATTACTTACCTCTTAAGGGTATTAATACGACGTTCTGAACTTTTTTTGCACGGGGAAAAAATCAACTGATGCAGTGTTGTAAATTGAATTGTACGAAAGTAGAAGTAATCGGTTTTTCAAAGTGTTTGAAATAGTGGTTTTCGTCACAAATGTGCATCTCTCCAGGATGGTCTCTGGGCTGTTGGGACTGTTGGGACCCCCCTGTCGAATGCACATGAGTGGCAAACGCTGTTTTTTCTACCGAGGGTGTACCAGGGTTGCAAAAGTGCCCGAGGTAGGAAAAAGATATGTTTCGCAGGCCTTGTAAAAAATCAGGTTTGATCGTGAAATGAAGCGTGTTATGATTTGTTTGTCAGCCACAAATAAGCAACATTTTTGTATTTCCTGCAGGCTTAATTATAGATGCAATTTATTCTGTGCAATGAGGGTAAGATCGCTGTTGTTAGTGTTAGTGAGTGTTTTATTTATTATTACGTTAAAAAACAGTGATAGTATGATGCGGTCCTGCTGTGTCTGCAAGACAAAAACAGATTTTGATAATAAAAGCGTTCTATTTCACTCGTGAGTATCATTGACGATTAGAAGTATATACAAATTATAGAAAATTTTTGCCGTTTTCCAGCGATAGATGATATAAAAAAAGGGGCTTGCTGTGATAAGAATGACAGAAATTGAAAAAAGTTTTATTATTTGCAGTCAACATTTTCAACCGAATGATTTTACAGATTTTCCGGATCTCCCGACTCGGAGACGTCTGCAGCCCTCAGCTGTTCTGTTGCGATCGGTAATCTGCTCGTCATCAACAAGTAATCGTGAAAATTTGAGTCCTGCTTGTAAGATCAAAGTAGATGAAAATGTCAGGGTAGCTGCCAATGAAGATGCTAACCATGATAACGATACAAATGTGAAAAAGTCAAAGTGTAACAGGTACATTTTGTATGAAAAAACCATTATATCCATTTAAAAAGTTAATTTCCTGTAACGGGCGTTCTTGTTTATTTCGTAGCTATTGTATCAAATAACAATTTAAGGTCAGCTGATTAGTCGCAGATAGTTTGCCGCAGAATAAATAGTTTAATTTTTTAGTGGGATCTTCAACAAAATGGGTTAAACAAGAAGATCTCACAAATTAAAACTGTTGGAACAACTTCCACGAGTTTGTGATGACAAAAATGCAAACTATCAAACGGCTGCACAACAAGAACTTATATGAAAAAATTATTAACATCGATGCTGGTCATCATCGCAAACCTAAAGGAAATAAACCTGCTCTCCGACAACGGAAATTACTTTTCAAAGGTCCTTTCATGCACTATATACTTTTTTACAAGTCTCTTATTCTTTAGTAATCATTTAAAGGATTATTTTTCGACAAAAATATTGATAAAATTAACAGTCTGAAAGACGACAGTAATACCATCACAGCATTTTCAATAGTATTAAATACTATCATTGAAATTAAATAGATTCAAAATAACTAATAATTATTTTCTTGAATTATTATAAAAAAATAAGTATTGCTTTATGTGCCCATTACTTTTTAGACAAATTTGAGAGTATTTAATATGTTAAAAAATCCAATGATTTTATGCGTAAGCCTACTGTTTTCTGAACGAAGTAGTCTTGCGTAATTTCATTCATAAATACAGTTCAATTATGGTAAAGTTATTAATAAGTAATTAACAAAATTGTATCACCCATACGCCGGGTTTATTACGATATTTTTTCAAACAGAAATTTATTTCTTAAAAATGATCATCAATTCTTTCATGTAATGTGGCAGTAATTGCAGCAGTAGTAGTAATACCTGCATTTATCCCTAATCTTTGACGACTAGTGAGTTTATTATCACTCCGTACTTTGAACGAGTTAAGCGTCATATTGGTAAGGTCCTAGATGCCTGTACAACCTTACAATTGAAACTAGATCCATACATTTGCTTGTTACCTTGAATGGTTCGATTAAATGTTTGATTTATTAGTCAGTTTGTCTTTATTGCTAGGCTTGGAACATTTTCTATTGATTACAACAAAAGATTGAAGTTATAAGGATGGAAAAGCCGATTTTAAAGTTGAATTTTGCGCCATTAGCCTCTTTAGGTAACTATAGTCTTTTTTAGTGTTTATTTAAAAACAGATGTAAAAATGGAAAAACCCAAGATCGTTTGCACTATATAACATAATTACTCATTACTACACAAAGTTTAGAGTTGGTATGTGAATGACAACTTAAAACTTTGTGTAGTAATAAGTAGTAATGTTATCTAGTTCAAGCGATCTGGGGTTTTTCCCGTTTGCATCGGTTTTTAAATATACAATAAAAAAGATTAAAATTACCGACGGAGGCTAATGGCACAGAATTTAAATTTTATATCTGCTTTTCCATCCCCTCAATGTATAGCTTGTAATGAATTTTTATGTTTTAAATAACATAATACATCGGGAAAACATATTCTGTGGTTTATAGATATCAGATCACAGCGCACTGATAATATACTTAACGTATTCTTGTCATCACTAATGATATTTTCGGCTCGCATGTGCAAAGTTTAAGAAAAAATCATATAATAGCTAAGATAATGATAAAAAACTAGATTGATAACTTTTGTGTGCATAGACCCTTTATAAAATTTTGAGGTACAAAGCATTAAGGCTAAATTATTCTCATTTTTTAGGTAATCTCTCTTGATTCCCCACGTTGCATTTTATATCAAGCAGGATCAAAAAATAAAGTCATGGTGTTATCATTCATCATCGTATTCTTCATAACTAAGATTATTTTGAATACGCATAATCATACATTTTAACTATTATTGACTAAATAGAGATCGAGGAGCATTAATTTTTTAATAACAGATTTTCCACAGTGATTCACTTAAACAATAGAGTTTAAAAGTTGTTGTCATTCTAGTGTAATAACTTTTATCGAACAGGAACAAAATCTTTACTAACGGTCGTTCTTAACGTAGTTTCAAAAAAGTTTTATGACATTAAGGCAGGAAGTAAGGATTTCCGAATATCATTTTCAAACGTACTATAATATAAATAACCTTGACTTGAAAAAAAAATCTGATATATAAATAAAAACACTTAAGTTTTTATGTTTCATTATAAAGTTGTTAATAAATTTATTGTTCTAGTGTTATGTTTTCCCTTTCGATCTGATAAAAGTGGCAAACATACTATTCAAATCTTTATTTCATAGATATTGACAGTTAAAAGTTTTTTCGTTTTTGTTTGTTGAATCGTTCGGCTACTTAAATATTATTATTTAGTTTTTTTTACCAATGTCCTCTTCCAAAACCTATTTTTTTTTTTTACTTTTCCGCATTAGAAAATTACGTAATGCACTCTGACAATGACTTTAAAAATTATATACTTTAAAATTACCGGGGATTTTTGGATTGATGCAGAGTAAATTTTGCATAGTATGCCTTTTCTAATCTGCTTATGATATTCATGTTATACCACACTAGCACATGAAACACAAAGTTTTTACTCATACTCAACACTTGAGACCGAACATTGAATGAAATGTAAGGTAAGTCTGTAGCGCCATTTTGAACCACGAAAGGTTGTGAAAGAAGTGTTAGGAAAGTAATAAAGGATGAAACGAATTGTAAATGACCATATTTGGTTAATACTTATTAGGATTAATAAATATATTTTATGAAGAAATGTCCAATATTTGTAGGATGCAGTGAAATGTGATATATTTGCGGGACTATGCTATCCAATAACGGAAAAACATGATATATTAACGTATGGATACATTTTTGTAGGCTATGATGAGTACAAACTATTAAACCTTCGTCCACATATACAAGTTAAGAGATTTTGGTCGTTCGCAGTTCTTTATACTACAATTTCTGATAGAAAAAACTTATGTAACAATATACATAAATATATACAATCACTTATTATGTAAAGTCTCCTACTAAAATTTTGCATTTAACTTTAAAACTTGTTTTCATTATCACTCATACTATATCTCCAAATCTTAAAACTGTAGCTGTTGAAGTCTTCTGCGTATTGTTTGGTTGAGATACAACAATAAATATTTCATTAAGGAATGCAGTCAAACAACAGCTGCCAACTAAGTTCACGTAAAGGAAAATTAGATGTCATGTCCCTGCATTGTTTCTTTTCCTCAAGTTGTATTCGATAATATGTTTTCTTGTCTTATATCACTTTTCAGTTTTACGAATTCCTTAGCAACTTCATCATTATTTCGCTGAGACAAAATACGTAATATTGTCCATCCTGTCTCATCCATTTGTATTCTTCGACCAAGTTGTACTATATTGTCCTTTAAAGAATCCGGAATATTTTTTAATTGTATAACAGCTAGGCCTACTAAACGGTCTTCTCGGGCAAAACAATAATCTTTAACGCATATATGGAGCTCGTAGAAATGAAGCTGCTGATCATTTCCAATTATGCTGAAAATACATATTTATAATTAATGAACATTGTTCATGAGCAATATAAAGTGGTGGATGATGTGAAACATACAAGAATGTATATTAGTTAAACATGTATATCACATAGATTTTCCATAAAAACAGTCAACAGCGAGTACAAATACATAAAATTTTACTGATTACTAGTTCAATAAATATACATAAGGCTTATTACATGCTAAGTTTTACTTAGTGCATTCACGCTGCTGAATATAACAATGCTACGTTAAGGGTTGTCAGGTACTTCTTAGTTAGCAGACTACCAAAATTAATACGAGCATATGATTTACGAAGCTTTATTATTAATATACTCAATAAAGGTAATGTTTTCTTTCTCTGCTCGACTCAGTAGGAAAAATATTTTGAAGGCTAGAAATCATCGACAAATGATTTTGTTTATGAGTCTTTTAAGTAGGATTTTCTAACGCCAAAACTAACAGAAATAGGTTTATTAAAAATAATTATTGAACTATTTCAATAACTACAGTAATTCTTTTATTTAAGCTCTTAGATGAAATAACCATGTAACCCTACTAGCCTTTTGAAAAAGATTAATTCATTGCCATACAAATACATCATTATTATCAATTTTATTCAGAATTTCTTACATTGAAACCATTATATACTTTATGTATTATAATCAGTAATGAATAATAATTTAAATGTTAGTAGATAAGCTGTGGGATTTCTAGCTCACCTCCTCTCTTCCCCCTAGGGTAGTCATGAAAGGGGGGGGGGGCGGATTTGCCCGTGCTATAGTACACGTCCCACTCTGACGTCAGGACTCTAGATGGCTATAGCGCGAGCTCTATCGCTTATCTGCTACTGTAGCACGAGCTCCTACTCTTACACCATGACTCTGGATGGTTTAAACAGGCTACAGTTTCCTCCTTCCCCATCTCTGACCAAGCGATGGGTGGTAGGAGATCTCCCTCAAGACATGAGCTACCCCCAGTTCTAAGATACCCCCTACCATAGCGCTAGATCCCCGATCCAGATCTCCGTGCTATAGATGCACAAGCTTCCTCCGGATCCCCGATCGAGTAATCTGCAGGTAATGTAAGTAGCTCAGCTATATTATCGGCCGAGCAGTGGTCTCTGCCAATCATAATTCAATAATCTCGAGACGCACTCCAGAAATCTGATGCGTATGCGTTTGCTCTCACCAACGTATTACTTTTAACGCTAGTCTACTCATCTAAGGCAAGCATGAGCACGTCGTGTGAAACGCTTGGCGCAATTAATACTATGCCTGGTCCGCTCCTCTTATCAAGACGCGTATTAAATGACGAGAGTCGCTGGCTGAGTCAACTCAAGTGCTGATAGGCGGTGGCAAAAGATTCTGTGGACGAGTCATTAAGAAGAATGTTGTCAAGGTGGGCAAGAGAGCGAAAAAGAGAAGGTTGCAAAGGTTTTTTCGGACAAGTTATCGCAAAGGATGTTGTCAAAGCGGCCAAGAGAGAGATAGAGAGAGAGAGGGAGAGTGTGCGTGTGTGTGAGAGAGAGAGAGAGAAATATAGTAAATAAGTTGGAATATCAAGACGGGATGTACGTATGTGGTTGGAAAATATATAGCGCCACTCCTTCTTACTATTATCGACTTTAATCCCCCGTACTGCTCGAGACGCACCCCCCTAGACGAGATATGATCTACATGCACCCGGTCTCTCATCAGCGTAGGTATTCCTCTTATCTTTAACTCGGTCATTCTATGCCTACTTAGTGTAACGTATCTATTTTTTATGATCATTGAACTGCAGTTTGTGATAGTAAGTAAAGTTTTTGGCGATGGGTTGCTTGAACAATAACAAAAATGTAGATGGTATACATATATTTTGAATAGCCTGAAAAAATACAAAAAATATCCATGGCCTATACAATGGACAATTATGAACTTCTTTTAAATAATTTCATATCCTTCTTTCTTCCGATAAAAGTGAATATTTTAAGAATAGTGATGTCCTTATAACTCGCAACTTGCTCTTACATGGAGAAGAACGTGGAGGAGCAGAACTCCTTCGAAATAGATCTACAGTACCAAACAGCAGGACTGCTGATCTCCGCTCGAGTGGGGCAGCTGCTGGGGGCCTATCAAAGCCCGAGCGTTAGATCTAACGAATGATCGAACGCCGAACGAACTAGCGACTGGACCCACTGCGCATGCATCAGACTACAAGCAGAAGCACACTGTTTGTTACGTCTGTAATGTCGGTATTGCAGTCATCGTCGAAAATGACGGAGGCTGACGAGAGTGACGAGTTGACCCAGTAGAGTCGACTCAAGTCGAGTGCTTGCACTTTTAATTGTGAATGAAATTTTGTATACCCTAAGCTCTCAATTCTAAATAACACAATAGAGTCAAGTCGTACGTTTGATTGTTATATCATTAAATTATAGCCTAAGTGAGTCAATAGAGTCAAACGACCGTACTTTTGACTAATGTATAAATAATATCCTAAACTCGTAATTATCAGTGACCCAATGGAGTCTAGTGTCTGCATTTGTAAAATTTTTAATAAAATGCTTGTATCTTAAGGATGGAGATACGTAGAGAGAAACAACTTGCATCATTCGAAAGAGCGTGAAAAAATTTATAAGAAATGATTATTATTCTGATTTTGATGAGTATAAAATCTCGAGAAAAATGAACGGAAAGAAAGTTTTGCATAAAGACAGCGAAAAGAGCATTTTTAAACACAGGCCATACATATACATAGGTATAGCGTAAGGCTTTCTGTCAACCGAGCAGGAGCAGCCGACGTATAATTATCAGCGTTTACTATTACAATCTCCAGTGCACAGTACAAATATTGCTTAAGGTACTTGGAAAT
>JAPYYV010010533.1:0-11274 GCA_030522625.1 Copidosoma aretas
TACTAGAGTCCGATCGTTGGGCTCAGGCAGTCCGATGCTATTGGAACTCTGCCAGTAGGTATACTTGAAGTCTCACAGTCCGAAATTTCTTTCCGTGCAAGACCAGACATAACTTTTTTGTGACTTTAATTTTTTGGCTAAAGTAAATGTATATTTTAAAACATTTGAATGTGCTTTTAAATCAGCATAAGTCCTACTTGCTGGTGAACATGTCAAAATTTTTATCTGTTTCTTTTTGTAGTGTTGCAGTCATAAAATTCAACTTACAGATTGTTAAACAAGTCCGTTAATTGTTTCAAATATACGTGTGCAGGTTGCACATACTTTATTACTCGTAGTTAAAGGAGGAGAAAAAGTGTATTTTTTATTGGAAATCTCGATCTTGGCTTGGTGTAGTTCTCAAGTTTTTGGTTGAATAGGAACTGTCGTAGATTATTTGAAATAATCACAATGACTTTAAAATAGTTCGTCAAATTACTTTGAATTATATTTTCATAATGTTTATAAAATTAAGCTGACTGTAAAGACAATAATAAACACAGAGTAAGAGCTCTTCCACAATCAGAAATGGTAGGTTCTACGGTCATAAACTATAGGATAGACCCATGGCGCCGCTAACGCATTAAACCATAAAAAATTGGCGGCAATTCAAATAATTGATCCCATTAACTGTAAGTCATAAACGGGTCTTTGCACGATGTATCAGATTATAACTGTAAAATTCTTGTTATGAGTCTTGTCCACGATCGAAAAATAAAAACCATGTTAAGCTAAACGAGAAAATAAGGTTTATCACATTTAAAGACAATAAATGTACATCACAAAAAGTTACAATTCACAAATTATTAAATGCATAAAGTTGGATGTTTATGAAGTTGAAATAAATTTTTTTAATAGATTTCTCTATTCGACGTTGTAAATAACTTTTTTTTTTTTATGTAAACAAGTAAAAAAAGTTTAATACATATCCTTAAATGGTTTCATAATGAATGAAATATTAAAAAGAACGAGATTTTGGCCGATAACTCGAATATAATGTATTTTTTTTTGGCTAAACCGCTAAGAGTACTATTACTGGACTTGTGGCAGCATGTTTCTAACATGTAAAGCTACCTTCCTAGACTTTAGGCTCAATTTTTTCTGCAAATTCAGAAAACCTCTGATTTTTCTATGTACTTTTCATTGTCTAAATAATTTTTTTTCTAGACATAATATAGAGCTATAATTTCATGAAACTGCTAAAAATACGAAAAAATGCAACTGTTAGGTTTTGTAGCTCGCTGAATTAGCTTCCAAAAATCTGAAAAAAATCCAATTACTTTTGGCATGATTTGAATCCAATCTTCCAAGTTTTAGAAAAATATACTTCTGTTTCCGCACGATTTAGTAACAAATCACCCATATACAGAAATATATACAGAAGGATATATAAATATGTAAATAGCCATAGCTGCTGTGGTGGGGAAGACTGACTATTCCTTTCTCTTCTACCAGCTGTACGTGCAGTTTAGAGTTTTAGTCTCCAACCCAAGTGCGCCTAAAAGATGTCTTCACTTCAATAATTTTGTTGATAACTACTGATAATACGATCACAACAGACTCTATTGGATTGGCTATCAAAGCTCTTTGAAAACGTTATCTGATACAAGCTGTTTTTAGTTTAGTAGTATGCGAAAAAAGGATCGAATTCAAATTATGAAGATTACAATTTGATAAGATAATTTACAAGCTTTTAAGAGTAATTCAAAAAATATACCTTGTCCAGGGCTTTAACCGGGAACTGTCTATTTTTTGGACAGAGCAATTCAGATAGTTACACTTACGCCTTAGGCAACACTTTGTCATAGATATTTTTTTTAGTCCAACGTTACACAACTTTTAGATGATAGTGGTTTAAATGATTATTTAAATGGTTTTAGTTTACTCTCAGGGATTTTCTGGTTTTTTTTCGAATTAGTGTTCATGACTTGTTAATCTTCTTATTGAATTAAAATCTTCTTCACTTGTATTTAAAGTCATTTTTTCGGGCGACAAAAATAGTAACATTTACTAAACATTGTATTATAAAAAGTTTAAAAGCATAGTTGATAGAGTCAATTGTGATAATGTTTTTTCTTTACACAAGTAAAATAATTTTGTAAGAGATACTATGATGCGGACTACTACATTGGTGTGTCTCTTTAAATGGCTCATGCGTTTGGTGCCTTGTCAAGCGAAGGTCCCTGGTGGTAAGTCTAAGTAAAACTGGACATCTGAACTTGAATAATAGTTTAAATAATAAGAAATTATTGATAGTAGAGTCATTAATTGTAATCTTATAAGGAATTAAAGATAAGTTTGTTTTTGAGTGCTCTAGTACACTCAATATTCGTCATACGCTTAACATTTAGTATCATAATTAAGATTTCTTGAAATTTTTATGGATTACCCTTTATTTCTTTGTTGGGAAACCATTATTCATGAAAAATATCATAGTGTAAAATGAGTAATTATATTAATCCACATAAGCCACCTTAAATAGGTACTAGAAATATGTAAGACTTCAGACATGAAGAATAAGTTATATTTGTCAGAAGAAAATGTATTAATTACATTTCCTGGACACAATCAAACTTATCAATAAATACCCAAATAATTAAGACACCGTTTATTGCTTACCACTGCAAAATACTAACACAAAACTTTGAGCTATAGGCAGGTTATTCAAGGAGTTTTGGGAGTGATAATAAAATACAGAGATCACAATGATATGGATTTTTCTTGATAGTTTGGAATACGTAGAGCTTATATAAATTTTATCAATTTTTGTTATAGGTCATTCTGAAAAGAAAGATACAAATGAAAATCATGTGCAATAACATAGGCTCTTATGGAACGTAACCTCGATTTTCTCGTTTACATGGACTAATATTTTCGGAAAATACAAAGATATTAAAAAAAACATACTTAAAAATGAAGTATTGTTTCAAGATTTAGTGAGTAAAATTTGAAGTCATGTTATAAGGCATTTTAAACATTGCCAACGTTAAACGTAAGCAAAATATTGAGTTCGTAAGGTGCAAGAGGAGGTGGGCGGTAAAGGGGACCAAGCGGCGCGGGCGCAGGCCGGGAGGACTCGCCGCTCCTCGCCTTGCTGAATGATACTCCCTAACTTTCTTTAAAGCCAGTATAGCAAATATAAAGAAAAACCGCATTTTTATACAGTTCTGACATAAATAAATAATATAACAATTCCAATATAATTACCAGCTACAGGTTCAACAAGTTCTTCTGTCTCTCCTCGGGAATATTTCACCATTACAATCCCTCCAATTTGTAAATCCTTCACCGGCATATAGTGACTCCCTTCAACAGAATGAATAAATTTCAGTTGTTGACGTAATACTCTTGCCGGATTACAAAGAATTTCATAAGTTGTTTCAGAATCTTTTTTATCCTTTTCTTTATCACAGCAATTTTCTTTTTTTTTTTCTGTCCCATCCTTCTCTTTATCTTCCTTTTCTTTTGACTTCTTGTCATCCTTGAACTCACTATCATCAATTACTTCAGGAGTGCTAGGTGGGTCCTAAAGTTGAAAATTAGTACAATTAAATAGTTTGTAAAAAAATGCTCGCTTGGTATACTACGTTATGTCATAAGCGATTGGTATACAAAATGATGTTAAAATGCTACTATTTTTATATCAAAAGAGATTTTGACAATCATAAAATGCATGAAGTAATCAGAAAATCTACTAAGTGTAACGTCAACAGTTCATAGTAACAACAAGCAAAGTATGAACATAGGTATAATATGGATAACAATGATAACAACTTAGATACTATACGAATAATGATAGCAGCAATGACAATAGTAATAATAAAAACAATGTTAATAAAATACAATTTTAATATACAAGTCACGTTAATTTATTATCTGGGAATGTGATGTTAACATTATCTTTTAAATAATAATAAAGACCCTTCAATGATAAGTTATTTTATTATTTATTTTACAGTTATTATAATTTAATTAATAAAATAATGACTCTGCCTTTCGAAACAGTAAGTATAGTACAAACTGAAACATAAAAACAAGATAAACTTTAAGGAAGAAGGATGAAAGGGGGAAGGGGTCCACTAAAGCTTAAACTTGGAACTAATCCTAGGAACCATTCTGCATTCACTCAGGGCAACAACGGCAACCCACTCAGTGGTCTGAATGGACAACCGCACAGTGGGGCCAATTGGAAAAAAATGTTCAAAACCCCCTACAGCCTTCAAGTAATAACCAATTACAGTTTTTTTTTTTTACACAACCTATAGATGATTTTCAACGACCGCTTTTTGCCCATTTCCTATTTTTTTATTAAAAAATTTACAACTTAAGCTCTAAAGTAGGAAAATGACATTCTGTGTTAATAATTTGCCGATTTTTCAAATTTTCAAATAATATTAATAGTGTTCGTAATCAATGACAGGAATCAACGATAACAAAATATTTTTATTCATTCTAAGGTTGTATGACATTAATTTAATAGGAATTCCAGTGATATGAGCTTTTTGATGAATTTTAAAAAATCTTATTAAAATAATTATCGTTGTTTACGACTCAGTAGAATAGCTTTCTGCCAAGTACTAAGTATCTTGTTTGAAAATCAGTAACATAATCTCTATATTTTGAAAATCGTCTTCTGTGCTTATAATATGAGGATTTTTTCCATTCAAAAATTTGTTAAAAATCACATATAATAGTACTAGTGTTCATAACTAATGACTGTGAGAATCCAGAATAAAAAAATTATTTTTATTTATTTTAAGGTTATGTGACTCTAAATAACTATAAATTCAAGTGCTCTTACTTGTTTACTAAGTTATACAAATCTTACAAAAATTAATATCGATTTTTATGACTTAGTAGAATAGTTCTCCGCCAAATTTCTGAGTATCTTTTTGAAAAATTAGTCATTTAATTAGTAATAGTGTTGGTTACCAATAACAGTAAGAATCTGAAATAAAACAATGTCTTTGTTTTATGTTAAGGTTATGTTACATCGATCAGCTAGAAATTTTAGTTATATAATCTTCTTAATAGGCTTTGAAAACTTCCAAAAAAAAATATCATTTAAGAAGACCTGCAACGACGGCTCTTCAAGTAATTTCTAATCATCTTGTTTTAAAATAGTAACCTAACCTTGAAAGTTATAAAAGTGTGTTGTGTACTATCAATATAGTCTTTTTTAAAGTTGAAATTTTTAAAAATATTTCTTATGATAATCATAGCGTTCTTAAATATTTTCACAAAGGGAACAAGCTTAGGACAGTTCTTGTACATGTTTTGAGGTTGAGTTACTTGAAATATAAGAAATACTAACAGCTGCAGCAATATGGATCCACAAATTTCTAAACATAGATATATTTATTCTATTTTTTTCTGTCGATCTTACCCAGTGTTGAATAAAAAGTTTTTTTTACTCTGTTTTTTATCGGCGTTAAACGAAAAATTTGAATTTTCTAAAGTCAAAACCCTATACGTTACATATTTCAGGCTCTTATGACTTACGAACAGAGTGAATAATATTCGGCAAGTAATAATAGCCTTAACTTACACTTTAACATTGTATATTCATAAAATAATTATATAATTGCGTATGCACAGTAAGTGTTTTATTAAAAGCTATACAGTAATGATCTAGGGATCATGCACACTGCTTGGAATGAACAAAAACTTTTTTTATAGCACCTACTAGGAGTTAACATAAATAGTGTTAATATTTATGTAATAACAAAGCCTTAGCTTTTTTATTAATGCACAACTTTCTATATTTCATGTTATGACGCAAGCTTAAGATGAAATAAACAGAGGTAACTAACAGCTTATGTATCGAATCTGTGTTGGTGGAGATTCTACTACACTTACGAGTATTAAATTTAAGATTAGTAATTAGAAAAAACTGATCTATTGGAATGACGTTGAAACACAATAGTTATGATTCAGCAAACCAAGAACAATAACCTGATATCCTTCAATTACATTGCCTAAAAAAAAGCGACTGAATTTATGCAGATGATAAAATTTCTCTTTTTAAGGCATGATTGCTATAATTACTGTATTTTAAATTTAAAAAGTTTAAAGCGTACATGTTGCTGGGTTTTAAGATTATATGAGCCAGAAAAATTTAGTTTAATCCGTTTGCAGATAATAAATGCTTAAAGCATGCGACTTACTGGAATATAAGGTTAAGAAACAGAAACATATAACTCACAGATATTTGAGTCTCTTAATACTTGCAGGATGCAACTTACTCAATTTCAAGCAGGGGTTCAGAGTTATTGAATAACTTCTAAAAACTCCCTATCCTTAACATGGATTTTCTGGAGTTGTACAAAAACTCTGAACCCCTGATTTCAAGTGATAAAATCCTGGAATGTTTAACATATAAGGTTTAGACCTTAAAAGATTTAAATTTTCCATTTAACGCCAATTATAAGCGTTAACAAAATTTTTTCATAGAAAACTTGGTAGGATCGATGAAAGGACATTAAAAAAATGTACCTGAGGTTAAAAATTTGTAGATCCGTATTGCTGCAGATGTTAGGATTTCTGATTTTTCAGGTAACGTAACATCAAAACATGTACAAAAACTGTCCTAAGCTTGTTCCCTTTGTGAAAATATTTACGAACACTATGATTATCATTAGAAATTTTTTTAAAAATTGTAACTTTAAAAGTGACTATATTGATAGTACACAACACATTTTTATAACTTTCAAGGTTAGGTTACCTATTTTAAAACGAGATAATTATAAATTAATTAAAGAGCGGTCGTTGCAGGTCTTCTAAAATGACATGTTTTTTTTTTGTTAAGAAGCCTATTTAGAAGATTATATAACTAAAATATCAAGTCATATGATGTAACATAACCTGAAAATAAAACAGAAACATTCTTTTATTTCGAATTCTCACTGTTATTGGTGACCAACACTATTACTAATTTTTCAAAAAGATACTAAAAAATTTGACAGGGAGCTATCCTATTGAGTCATAAATAACGATACTTATTTTATTAAGATTTTGATAACTTATCAAATAACTAAAATCACTGAAATTTATAGTTATTAAGAGTAACATAACTTCGAAATGAATTAAATTTATTTTTTATTTCGGATTCTTACCGTCATTAATTACGAACACTATTACTAGTATGTGTGATTTTTTAAAAATATTTAAAAGGAAAAAAAAGTCACATTATAAGCACAGAATACAATTTCTTAATTATAGAGGTTGGGTCACTAATTTTCAATCTTGATACTTAGTAATTTGACAAAAAGCTATTCTACTGACAAGTCGTAAACAACGACAATGATTTTATTAAGATTTTTAGAAATTTATTAAAAAGCTTATATCACTGAAATTCCTAGTAAGTTATTGTAACATAACCTCAAAATGAAAAAAAAAATGTTTTATCGTGAATTCGTACTTTTATTGATTGTGAACACTAATGATATCATTCATAATTTTTTCCAAATTTTTGAATTCAAAAAATCGTTATATTATTAGCACAAAATGTCATTTTTCTACTTTAGAACTTAAGTTATGCATTTTTAAATTGAAAAATGGGAAATTGGGCAAAGAACTATTGTGGCAAATTATCTTAAAATTGTGTTTAAAAAAAAAAAATTCTAATTGGTCATCATTTGAAGGCTGTAGGGAGGTTTTGAAAATTTATTTTTATTTGGCCCCACTGTGTGACGCTCGAAGAGAAGCCCCGTGGGCCAGGGATACCCTGGAAAACTGCAACAACTGAGAAACAGTTAGTCGACCCTCGAAATCAACAGCAAAAGCGAATCTGCAAGATTTGAACGATTACACATCTAAATACTAACCGAGATAAATGCTGCTTAACCTCATTGACCAACGGAACTACTGCTCTTTAACTACTGTACATAAATTTTTTTTTTTCATGATAGTGCGTTGATCACTATCTTGGGTATTTCTACTTACTTAATTTGACAGTATTCTTTACACGACATATAGAACTCGTTAAACATTAGCATTGCTGCTTATGGACATTTACTGACAATGTAATTGTACATTTTTCGCAGTATAATCGCAGATACTCGTAGTAGCAATTATCGTACGCATTACCTATGCTTTATATAAATTGTCGCTATTCTCAGCGGTATTCATTATATCGGTAGTTTTTGGCAAATTTGAGAGTTTACATCTGAAGAGCATACAAAAAAGACTAAGTGATCTGACCGGGATTTGAACTCGCTACTTCTCGAGCCGCGTTCATTCGGAGGTTAGTACTTTAACTACTGAGCTAACGACAGCTCTTACTGTATTTAAATACTTACGTAGGTAAGTTAGTACCATGTACACGAAAACGAACCTCTGCACACGTGCGCAGGCATCGGAAATATGATCCTAACTAACGTCGAGAGCCCCTGCATGTGCCAATAATCTCTATCATGTACATGAAGACAGATGACGCTGCGTCATATTCCACTCTAACGCCTGCCCTTTCCCCTCTTACTTTTTTTTCTCCCACTCTTACGTTTTAGCTTTCACAGTCCTGCAGTATTCCTCTCCGATGGCTCCAATGCCTGCCTCCTCTCTCTATATGTTTTTTATGCTAAACCTAATACATACCGTTGAGTGAGGAACACGTTAAGGATATAGTACAAGACACGCGTTTACGGCGAGTCGTGCAAATACACTTTTTTCCACTTAACTCCTGCCATATGACCTCACTAAAAGAGCTTTGCTCAAATATCGAACGGACGTGCTCATCAAGCGTCACGTTATGTGCAGCCCTAGTTCTAAAAAGTAAGCAGTACTTTCGTGTGCACGCATATTGAGCATACTCTCAGTAAATAAAATCAACTATGTATTTGTTGCCGAGCTCGGCAGCACGAGGCGCCATATCATATGGGCCTTTAACATTATATAGATCTAATATATTTGTCGAGTCTCTAAGAACAGCGAAAAAGTTCAATAATAAAGTAACAAAAACAGTCAAGGGCATTTCTGTTTAAATTTATTTATTAAACGACGACGTTTCGACTACGTGCTAATCTTTATGAATTGATAGAAAAAAACCTTTTAAAAACACAAGAATGTAAGACTGAAAAATTGCTAAACCTACTTAACAATAAAAACCTATTTGGTAATGACAAAAAAGTTTCTCTACAATAAAAAACAAATGTAATTTAGCTAGAGTGTATGGTTAAGTGAACGTGCACAAGCCAGAAAAACCGTTGCGACTAATAGTATCCTCTATAGATTCTTCGACTTACTTCATCTCTAAATGGCTAATAAACTTCTTAAAAAACATCTTACCACCTTTAAACTACCATATTAAAAATAGCTTTGAATTCGTCAAAGATATTTCACAATTCAGCGTTCCACAAGGTTACAGTTTTGTTAGTTTTGATGTCATTACCTTATTTAACAATATCCATTTTGAGGCAGTAAAACAAGCAATGAACGCAGATGGCATGTTATAACACTGAAAATTAATTTATCTTTAAACGAGTTTTTAGAAATTATTCAGTTGATCATGATAATAATTATTTCGTTTTTAATAATAAATTCTATAGACAAAAGTTTGGAGTCGCCATGAATAGCTCTTGTAGCCCCATTTTGGCTGACTTGGTAATGCAAGACATAACTAAAACTCTTTTTGATACGTGTCAGGTCCCAATAAAATATTTCAAGATACATGTCGACGATGTTATTGCACGTATACCCACTACACAAAGTAAAAATGTATTACAGTTTGTTAATAGTATTGATAAACATATACAGTTCACTTTATAAGAACCTAATAATGATAATAGCATTAACTTTTTGGATGTATCCATTACCTGGGATAATTTTGGCTGCATTAAAAAACTGACTGGTTTCAAAAAATCTACTTACTCCAATATGTACCTGAACTTTTCATCACATTCCTCTATTTCACAAAAAACTGGAGTTGTTTTTTCACTAGTTGACCGAGCAATTAAACTTTCAAATCCCATATTTCATAAAAATAATCTAAAAAAAGTCTCTACTATACTATGGGCAAATAATTACCCTACTGACTTTACATCAAAATAAACTAGAATTCGTTTGAATAAAATAAAGTTGGCTTCCACAGATAATAGCACTATATAGCCAATCATTCCTATTCCAAATCTAGTCAGTTTGTTGTATTACCTTTCATAAAGGGAAGTGATAATAACCCTAAAAAGGTTTTTTGAAAAAATAAATTATAATGTAAAATTTAAGTCTGTATGTGAATTAAGTTTTCTAAATTTTTAGGGTAAAGACAAAATTGAGAAGAATGATTTATTAGGTTCAGTACATTCATTCAAATGTAATAACTATCCTGCGTGTTACGTTGGCCAAACTTGCCGAAAAGTTTCAGAAAGAACCATAGAACATGTGAGGGATTGTAAAAATGAAAAGATATCTTCTGCCGTGTACATGCATATGAGAGAGACTGGCCACACATTTGATTTCAATTCCATTAAAATCTTAGACCGTAAAAATATTCTAAATAGAAGACTCGTCTCAGAAATGGTTTATATAACAAAACTAAATACTGTTAACACCATCACAGATACCCAAAAACTAAACACAATTTTTAAATATCCCAATAAAACATCATTTCAAATAGATTAACATATTATTTTGATTTACTAAGATAATTTTTTTAAATTTTTTTCTATTTTTTTAAGTTGCTAGGTATAGAGGGGAAAGTCTGATGGTGACCTTAAATTTGACCTTGACCTTTACTTTCAAGGTCATTTTAAGGTCAAGTTGTATTTTTCATATGGAAACCCCTATTTTTTATTGTGGATTCCGAAAGAGCGTAAAATTTTACGGTCAAATAGCTATGAAAATTTGGTTTTTTTTTTTACCTCTAGAGGTCAATGCAAGGACAAGCCATATGAAATTGCGATATTGAATATTTCATTAGAATAGCAATCTATCAATCATGACCTTTACAAAAGTTATTAGGTACAGAGGGGGAAGTCTGATGGTGACCTTTAATTTGACCTTTACCCTAATTTTCAAGGTCATTTTGAGGTCAAGTCGTATTTTTCATACGTAAACCCCTACTTTTTATTGTGGATTCCGACAGAGCGTAAAATTTTACGTTCAAATAGCTATCAGAATTTTTTTTTCGACCTTAAGAGGTCAATGCAAGGACAAGCCATATAAAATTGCGATATTGAATATTTCATTAGAATAGCAATCTATCAAGCATGACCTTTACAAAAGTTATTAGGTACAGAGGGG
>JAPYYV010010534.1:0-11273 GCA_030522625.1 Copidosoma aretas
GCATGTGTGGGTGCAATGTAATTGCACACACACACACGCTTAAAAATAATTCTGTTCGAAGAATCGAGTATAGAAGCCGCGTTCTATATATTGAGTATTAAATAATCGAACAAGGTGTAGTACGGGAGTTTAATTAAGTTTGAATATATTTACATTTGTTAATATAATGTTAATCTTAAAACGTGTCGAAGGGAGAGATCGAAATAAAACCAAATTATTAATTCATATGCATGAACTTGTAATTAAGTTGTGTGTGTGTGTGTATTGTAGAATAGGTTACAAGTTGATGGAGGGGAGCTGAGGGGGAGATTAGGGGGAGGTGGAGGAGAAGCTGTGGGTAGCCAGGGGGGAGCAGGAGGAGAGCTAACCCAAAAAAAATTGGGTTCAAAATCACGTAAAAATGAGCGAGTAACTACGTGATTTTAGGGGGAGCTGTGGGGAGCCGGGGAGAGATGAGGGGGAGCAGGGGGCGCGGGGGGTAGGACTACCTTTTGTTCATACTACTATATAATATATAAAGATATATATATATATATATATATATATATGTATAGATATCATACTCTATACAACCTGTGGGTTGTGAAAGAGATTTTTAAAAGCAAAGCAATACAACAATAAGAATTAAAATTAAAATAGAAACGTAATAATTTAATAATAAATCAATACATTTTCTATTCAATAATGATAAAATTATTTAATACAAAAATAAATGATTCTCAAACGCATAGACATGGAAAGAATACAGTGTTGGTAAAACATCAGAGAAATTTCTTGCATCTTATAGCATTAATAAAATGTAATGCAAAAAAAATCCATGCGAATATTAATGCCGTTCAACTTATTTACAGTCTCCAATTTTAGAAACTATTCTCTTTAAGTGATACTGTAATCGATTTATAAATCTACTTTGATCCAAAAAATCTATACGATTGTTTAGTGCTAAAAAAGAGCTTAAATATTAGGCGATATTTCAGGTGATTTATCAGGTGACGTATCAGGTAATTTATCAGATAATATTTCACCTGATATTTTGGCATGACATTGCACCCAATATATTACCTAATTACCATAGACTTTTTGTTGTTGTTTTTAATCGTGACTGCCGTGAGATATCGACTTATTTTCCTTGTTTAGTCGTGGGGTCAATCAGCACCAACTATTCTCCTCTGCTTAGCTGCCAACTCCAACTGCCAGTTTTAGGTTTATGAACGATACGGCACACTATCCTTTCTTTGAGTCTTAGATTTACCACAAATCTCAATGCACATAATGACTACTAAATACATTGCATCGTTTCGTAGGAGTGGATGAAGACGAGGATCATTCAGGCAAACAATCACGATTTCTGCCTCTGGAAAATAATGTTATTTATGAGCAATTTATTGAACATATGATGTATTGTTCTTGCTCATTGACGTTTGAATACATAATGTTAAGATTCCAGACTTGAACTTTCATTTACATTTGGCAATAAAAAACATGCATCTTATTGTCTCAGTTCAATCACTCTTTTTTTTTTATAGTAGTTAAAAAGTAATTTGTATTTTCAGAAGAAGTATTAGAATGATGATCTTGATTCATAGCAGATATATTTTGGATGAGTAGCAATCGTAATAAAATGATAAAATAATCAAAGAAAATAACAAAACTATTGCGATTGATTAATTTTATTGAAATTTCAGCTGTAAACAATAAAGCACTTTGTACTAAGTGTACTGTGAAATGGTAAAAAATTATGTTGAATTCGACCGCTAAATGTAGAGTTACATGACTTAATTAATTCATATAATTATTGGCAAACAGTAGGACCCTTAAGAGCCAGTCATTAGACCACGCTGATAAAAAAAAAAGAAAAAAAGATACGTCGACAGAAACCGATTTGACTGGAAACAGATTATCATTAGTTTTTATTAATAAAGATACATTGACATCGGTATGTGGCAATGATTATGTACAACTTACGTGAAACTCAGCCATCCTTTCAATGTAATAGTGATCAAAATAGTATTACGTTTTCATTGAAAAATCAAGAATCGAATGCCTGCTCATAACCAGTTCATAGTCAATGTAGTAGAAACCAACACGATTATTATCTCTGTGACTGCCTGTAATACCTCAGTAGTACCACATCAGAAAAAAGCATGGAATAATGTTGAGCTTCAAAATCTTAATAGGCAAAAATCAATCTTTCGATCTTCTTCTCGAAGCAAGTCGCGTTCCCATTCTCGGTCACGTGTTCAATTAAGATCACCGCGACCTGGTTCTTCTGATATTAGGCAACTATATAATGAATCGGAAAACCAGTGTAGACAACAATCCACAGATAGCTCTTATGCATATTATCAATCAAAAAAGCAAGTAGGTTCTCAAACAAGTGGGACTGGTAGTCAAACACGATTCAGTAATATAAGTCCTACAGATATTTCACCTATTGATCTATTGCAATCTAAATACTTCACCACATAACCAATCAAGTCATTCTAATAATGGATCTCACCGTGATGTTAGATCTCGTTCTCGATCCTTTAGTCAATCAAGACGAAATTCCGATGATGTCCCATTTCTGAAAAATGATTCTCATTAAAATGTAGGCCCTCAAGCTATTCCACCTACTGATCCATTTGGATGAATTTCTGAATCTCGTGAAAATGCTACAGATCAGAGGAATCAGACTTATCGTGAATCTCGGCCTCTGTCACCATTCCTTAATCATTTTAGCCCTAATGGTCGGCCACAGCCAAGTACTCCACCACATAACCAATTAAGTGATTCTAATAATAGATCTTATTGTGGTGTCAGATCTAGTTCGCGATCCTCTAGCCAATCTAGACAAAATTTGGATTTTCAAGTTATTTCACATGATGATTAATCTCATTTAAAAAATACAAGAAACCAGTCTGATCTAATACATCGACCACATGATCAATCAATAAGGCACGAAGCTCGTACTGGCAATCGATCTTATTCTAGATCCCACAAGCACTCAAGATCTAGCTCATGTGATTAATCAGAATTACTGTTGTCAACATCATCTAGCTCTGGTGGTACCTATTTTATGTAATTATACTCTTTAAAAAGTCCAAAAGGTGATACTGATGCATTTAACTGTTTTAAAATCTGAAGATAAATACGCAGTATATTTTTAAACGTTGAAAAAAGACAAAATAATACTGTGTATTGCATACAAAAACAAGAAATTCTAGCTACACCATGTAAGACAATTGATTTGATACGCCGCGCCGTATTGGTACCTTTATTGATATGTATTCATTGTATTGTGTAATAGTGTGCATACTATAAAATAACGTATTATTCGCGATCTGAAATATTGTAAATGTGTACTGACGATTTCTCACAGTCAATTCTACCTGTCTTACTTATAAAAATATGTTATTTTTCCTCCCCCCCCCCCTCCCCTAGAAAGTACGTGATTCGTATCATGATACCCCCCTCGAAACACACCCATTTATGTACAGCTGAACCCACGACTTTTTTGGTTTCGACGCTCTGATTGGCTCTTAACTACCGTACCGACAGCATTCACGTTACACTGATGGCGGAGGTCTGATCGAGTACCTGTTACGCTATCACGTTCGAGTTTGACCGTCACGTAACCCACTAAAAATTCAAAAATTGTATCGGTTCGTAGCTATAACAGTAGTTAAGTATCGATCCCTAATGTATCATCAGAGACGGTAAAAAAGTGTAGCTTGGACTAGGACAATTCCGCAGTGGAACATTGTTAAATGTTTCTAGGTAGTATTATTTTGTTCATTTACAAATTTATCGTAAAAAATGTGCAAAAATTGAATAAATTAAAGATTTTTTATCCGTTTTTTTTTCCTGCAATAATTTAGAAATATTTAATTTTATTTTAAATAATGCATTTGTAGCAAAGCACGCCCCCGACCAGCAAAGCCTTGGCTTGGTCTCGGCTCTGCAAATGTCTGGCGGGCCTCGGCTGATGCAGTAGAGCACGTGCAGCAAATTCACAAACTGCTAGAAGTGTCTGAGAGAGTGTGCTGCCAGCGATAGCACCGAAAGTAAAAACATATAGGTGTACGCCTGCTAGCTGCTCCCTAACCTATATCGTTATTAATTATACCTATTTACATAATTATCAGCGTACTTTCGACTGGGGGGTGGAGAAAAGTACTGTACGACGTGAGATGAAAGATGGATTCACTGGCATTGTATCGTAATCTACTATTATCCCACGATCAAATTTATAACTAAAAAAACAATAAAAAAAATGTTAAAAATTTATCATAGTTTGAAAAATATTAAGAACCGTATGTAACTTTTAAATTATTTCTCACTGAAATTGGATATTAATGCCCTTGACGAGGGCTGTAATTACTCATTCTCTGGATAATACTATACTCACTCAAAACTTCTGATGATAAATGAAACACTATTGCGCTCTGGTAATGACTGGAATAACTCACATAAACGGGATTTCTCGAAACACAGTGATGAATACTAGTCTTCGTCAGATGCGCTTAAGTATAAAAGTCAATAGATTGTAAACAAAAGTATTTTACGTCGTTTCAGATTGCGTATATAAGCGTAAGTGTTATTCTGTCGTAAGAGAAATAGTAAGTGTATGTTAAACCCATAAGTATAAATAAGTTGTTACATTAATTTCTGTATTTAAGGTGTTTTTAGGACGTGATGTACTTATTGCAGAGCTATCGTGGAAAATAATGAGAAAACAAATTTTATTTTTAAAAGAGCTTATAAAATTTGGAGAAAAGACTTACTATATATTTGTTTGGATAAAACGATATTAAAAACTAAAACTGTAGGTGCCAACGAAATACACCCTAGCTGTTCTCACAAGTTGATTAACTATTCAAGTAAGTTATTCACAAAGACGGTAACGTAATTACATTTAAACATAACGGGTGTATTTTACTAAATGGCTTTTCCTGCAAGATTCGTAATTTCGATTGATTACTGTGGGCTATCTGTAAATTGCACGTGTAACTTCAGTCCGCCATATTCTTAATTAGTACATAGAATAAATTTTTCCCAATTTAATACCACATACTACAGCCATATAAACGAGACACATTATAGATAACAGAGTATATAAACAGACATGAGTTAAAGTGTAGTAATGTGCGTAGAATATCACGATTTAGTAGTATCACAGTCATTCAGCCACGGTATACAAGGGTATAGATAACATCTTCGAGTTTCTTGATCTTTCGAGGGAGTTATAGCACCTAGCGAACGTGACTCAAAAGACTAAGCAAACATCAGATATGTAGCAATAAAGTACAATACAAGTCAGAGGCATTACTACATTTTGAATACTATTTACACGACTTGCGGAGTTTGTGGAGAACATTTGAATAGCAATGATTAAAATTATTAACTAGTTATTTTTTGTTAGTACTGTTTTTGTGATATTGATGTATAAGGCTGCAGATAATAAGCGTTTTTGTAGATTATTTTCTCGATCTAAAATTTTTTATTTACTCAAGTCAAAAGTATGTACGCTGCATGCAATATGACTAGCCACCAAGCCACCACTGAATTTCTAGTTCTACTCAACTGTTCTTTACAGCGGCATTTAAGTTGCCGTTTTGTGTGACCTACCTGTGAAGCTCCGCAAATATTGCATACAAACTTGTAAACCGCATTGATATTGTTAAGTTTATTCGTTTTATTTTTACTTAAACAAACTATTGCTCTTAGTGAATTGTTAATTTTTGGAGTTAACTGAATATTAGCCTTCATGAAAACATTTTTAAATTCTATAAGTATGTTTCGGTTGATTCATATAAGAAAAATTTTATTACTATGATTATAATTGATATTATTGTTATTTGTATTAATATTAAAGTCATTGTGGATATTTTTGGAGTATTTATATTTATTTGAACGTTGTTGTATGAGTCTGTTATAAAAGGAGGGGGGTAATTGTTTTGGTGAAGATTTATTTTTTTATATTGGCTGGGTCAAAACTCTTATGTGATGATAAAATTTCTTCGTCCAAAAGGTTACATACCATGTTCTTTTTTGCATATATGGGATGATTCGATCTAAAATTTAAGAACCTTCCAGAAGAGATAGGTTTAGAAAACCAATTGCAGATTATTTTATTATTATAAACGTAAAGAGTGACATCCAGAAAATTTATTGAGTTATCGATCTGGATTTCGTGGGTGAATTGTAGTGCACTATGGCAGTTGTTGAATATTTGAACAACAGTGTCTATTGAATTTTTCAGTATACATAATATAGTATCGTTAACATACCTATGATAGAAAATTGGAGATATTTTGAATTAAGATTTTAGTGTAGAAAGACAGAGTTTTTGAATCAGTCATGATCAGGTCTGCAAACAGTGGTGGTATGAGTGAGCCCATAGGCAGCCCGTGTATCTATTCATGATGATCACCATTAAAACTAAAAAAAAGGTATTATTGAACAGCAATCTTGTTAGGCCTAATATTTCATGAAATGGAACTCTAATTTTGCTATTGATAACACTAAATCTTTTGTCGAGGCTGCTCAGCACCAAAATTTTTAGGAACGTTGCTAAATAATGACTTTACATCTAATAAAATAAAGACATTGTCGTTTGGTATGTGAAAGTCTTTAATTTTATTGACAAAATCCAAGCTAATAATAACATGTGAGAGGGGGTGTGAAACTGTTATTGAGATCTTAAAGGATAATTTTGGATACGAACTGAGTAGGACTATTGAGAAGGTTCGGGAGTATGATTCAGCGAGGCGAGGAACGGGGAGTCCCCCTGGTCCGCGCAGCTTGGCCCCCTTTACCGCGCATCCCCTCTTGCAACCTACAAACTCAATAAGTTGCTTACATTTAGCGTTGGCATTGTTTAAAACGCACTATAACATGACTTGAAATTTTACCCACTGAATCTTGAAACAATACTTCATTTGTAGGTATTGTTTTTTAATATCTTTGCATTTTCCAAAGATATTTGTCCATGTAAATGACTAATTAAGGTTACGTTCCAATAAGTAAGGTTAAGAGCCTATGTTATTACACTCATTTTCATTTGTCTTATTCTATTAAAATGACCTATAACAAATATTGAAAAAATTTATGAAAGTTCTACGTATTCCAGACTATCAAGGAAAATCAATATTATTGTGATCTCTGCATTTTATTATCACTCCCGAACCCCCTTGATATTGGAGATAATGGGTCTCAGAGGAATATCAGGTTTATGGACTTTAGGTAAACCATAACACTTAGTAAATGTCGTATTCGTTTGGGTGAGATTTACATCATCAAATTTTTTAAATAATAAATTGTTGTTGTTGAGATACTATAATTTGGTATGAACGGCTGATAGTAAAAATTATAATAGTTTTTTATCTTCTTTTTGATATACAATAAATTTATTGAGTAGTTGTTGCATTTTTGATATGTAGTCATATTTTCATAAGCAAAAAGAGACGTTGCTTTTGTCCGAGGTAGTGAACATAGGATCAGGATTATTTTTAGAGAAATATTTGGAAATTATAAGTATTTGGGAAAATATTCTGTCCTCTTTAGATACGTGAGGTTGATTTTTAAGATGTCTAATGATTATGTTGGAAGTAGATGTTCTAATATTGTCTTTGGTTTCGTTATCAATAGGTAAACTGGTAAAATTATGTACAATATTTTAAATAATATTTGTAACATCTGAGCGATGTAAATTCAGTTCTTGCCAACTGAATTTATGACCTTTACTGACAACCTCTACAACATTACTAGGTATATATACATCAGTTAAATTAATTAAAAACTTTTGGTTGTAAGTGTCATCAACAATTTAAGATGGTAAAAGAGGATTGTTATTGTTTTTCGAGAATCTAGTGTTACACTGCAGAGGTACAAACTTGTTTTTGAGCTTAAAGATCGTTTTGTTTGTTATATTAATACTTATTGTGCGAATAGTTTTTAAATTGATTGAGACGAAAATAATTCAACAAAAGTTGTCAGCTTACTAAGTATGCTTTCTAATGTTTTTGACGAATAATTAACGTGGATATGTTTGTCGTGTACCTCCAGAATAAGTATTTTTTTGATAAAATTTACAAGTTATAATGCAGTTTGGTTTTGCAACTCTAGCTGTGACAATTTAGTTTTTTAATGTTAAGAAATCTATATCAAATATATGTAGGTACGATATCATTGTTTCTGCATCTGATTATGAACGTTTTTCTCTACAGTGAAAAAGCAAGTTTCTTGGAAATGCTAATACCTTTTATTTCGTGGGAGTGGGCGCTTTTGTGGCGAACATCTCGTATTGTCATTGAGAGTCATTATTAGGTCATAGACTCTAAATTTACACGAATGAAGATGATTTACTTGCTAACAAACTCCGCAAGTCGTGTAAAAGGTTTAAAAATATTGTAATGCCTCTGACTCGTATTGTACTTTATTGCTACATATCTGATGTTTGCTTAGTCTAATGAGTCACGTTTGCTAGGGGCGATAACTCCCTCGACAGACTAAGAAATTTAAGGATGTTATTCATACCCTTGTATACCGTGGCTGAATAACAGTGATACTACTAAATCGTGATATTCTACGCCTATTACTACATTGTAACTTATGTTTGTTTATATACACTGTTATCTATAATGTGTCTCGTTGATATACATATTTTATTGACTAAAGTCGTTTTTGACTAGCAATACTGTGATATTATGTAGTACAATATTTATTTCATTATGTTTTCTTGCTCATGCAAGTTTTTTACTCTGCATGTATATAACATAAGCGGTTCTATGTCCATAACTTTTTCATGTCTTCATCTTGTCGTTTGTATACATGTATTATTGTTTATATATACATACAGTGCCATAATGATACCTAATTTACGGAAATGGATGACTTAAGTGCGTACTTCGGGTACGGAGTGCTATAAATCAGGTTTCTACTATATTGCAAAAGTGAGTGTTCAAGCTCTCTTTAACACAACCACATGATTTTACCATATACTACCACCACATAAATTTTCTTGGTTTACCATATAGTTTTTATATATATTACCATTTTTTTTTTTCAAACCGTACACTTTTTGAAAACTATATGGTTTTAAATATAAATCCAATACCCATATGGTTTTCGATTGCGCACAATATTTTCCTAAAAAACTACAGAGAGATTTGGTACCAAAATCATACAGTGAACCATAAAAATTAATTTTCTAACTATATGGTAAGCACGTATGGTTTTTTCAAGAGAGTGCCTTGCAGCCCACTGTTTGCTTCAGTGTGTATCACAGAAAAGTGTGGCTCAGAAACACATATAAAAAGACGCATCTTTTTTAGAACAAATAAAACAGACTAATGAAAAACTACTCCACATTAACTTAACAATTTAGGAAAATGATAGAATTTCGATCGTAAACATGTAATTTATACGTTACACTTACTGATTAGTATAACTAGATCCATAAGACTGTTTTGCATAATTCTGAATCATATAATATTCAATTAATTCAATCTACTTCTCTTATTATGCCACTAGCGTAAATAATTAATGAAACTATTTACAATCCCAACAAATTGGTTATTTTATAAAGGATATAAATGGTACTAACACTAAATGAGTTTCGTGTTCTCTGTAAGTTTACTGTCTGTTTCAATAACAAACACGATAAAGACTCATTGTAGAATATACATGTATATTTAAAACATTATGCAGTATTTATATCTGAACGTAAATGCAATAATCAAATTTAGTTGTATTGCGATAGGTTGTAGGCTTAAATCAAGATCTTTCAAAAAGAAGGTACCCCAGATGGTGAAATAAAGACTACCAAAGAATGCTAATGAATGACGCAACAGAAAATGTAACGATATACATAAGAAATCAGCGTGAAAGAGAAAAGAAAAAGATAGGCAGACGAAATAGAGTATAAGTGATTTCTTTTTTATTTAATTTAGTACAAGCTATTGAAAGTTCTACCGAAAATAGTTTCGTAAGATATAGTTGTAATTAAATGGAGATTGCAATATAGCATCAGTTATGTAAAAATCAATGAGACAAATAATACATAACTATTAAATTCGGAGTCGACGTACGTTTTGGCAACAATAGTATGTCGTACTTTAAAGTACATTTTTGTTCATAATACGTGTGCATGCTCGATAATGGTATTGCAGACTATAACAATATTCTTTCTAAAATACTTTAAAAACCATTTTGTTCTATTTGATAAATGCATATTAACACGTAACGTATGCATTCCGTGATAATTTTTTGTAATGACGGCCATGATTAACACAATGTAAAGGTTATAAAGTCTTAAAAAAGTCAATTATTCACCTTATAATACATTTTTTTTAAATCGAACAAGCTTGTTTAAAAATTTCATGATAGCTTTTTGAGATAATCAAGCTCTGTAAGGATGCTTTGAAGTGAAAATAAACGGAAGAAGATGAGATTTAAACACATATATACATGTGTATATATGTACACTAGTGGAGCTTCGTCCCCCTGCGCGCTTCGCGCGCTAATCCCCCGCTGTAAAAAATTAGAGGATACAAAAAAAAAAAATAATTCTGAAATTTTTATTGAAAAATGTTTGAAACGTAAATACAAACATATTTATGATGTAAGATTTTAAATAAAAGAAGAAATATAGCATCAAATTATAGTACTAAAACTTCTGAAATTAGTTATTTTGGAGAAATAAGTTCTAAATGTCCATGTTAATTTGCTGTTTTTGGGAAAGAAGAGAGGAAAAAGATTTGTTGTAAAAAATGACATATTATTCTACCCCCATTAAAAAAATACGACGAATCATTAAAAAAATTGTTGTTACATGACGACAGTTTCCGAAAATTAATAAGATACTACAATAATATATTTTCTTTTGCATCATTCGATGCTAATATTTTACATGAAAAAAAAAGCTATATATAATTCAAAATTACTAGGTCAAGTTTGTCTTTTAACACCTAATACTTTAAAAAATTCAGGGAATAGTAAGCCTTGTAATAGCCGACTATACATATATGATGATATCCATGCAGTTGAAGAAAGACTTAAGATAAATCCAAATTTACGTAAAGAACACTTAGAAATTCTGAAAAAAATTTTAAATAAAAATCCAATATCAAAAAGTTGAAAATATCCATATCAGATCACAAAATCACAAAATCTACCTGAGTACAAAGTGTTTTTTTTTGCGTGAAAATGGTGAACAAAATAATAGGTACAATAAACCAGTAACAGCTGAGTGTGGTGCAATTATAGTTTCTCAAACTGAAATTTTTGAT
>JAPYYV010010535.1:0-11272 GCA_030522625.1 Copidosoma aretas
AGTGGGAGGGTAGTAGGAGGGTCATCAAAGTAGTAAGAGGGGCCGTGGGGGGTAGTGGGGGGTGTTGGATGATCATACACATTTTTAGTTGGGTTAATTTCCCAGAGAAATATAAAAAATTTTCCCTTATTTAGTGGGGGTAGGGTGTGAGGAGACCATGGGCGGTGTGGGGGAGTTAGGGGGTGTAGACAAGCTCGCTTAAATGACTATATCACATAGGAAGGTATGTATATAGTGATAGGAACAAAAAATCTTTTACTCCCCCTCACCACCCCTCTTCGTTCGCTCCGTGATATTACGTGAATACACAAGTCCCAAAACGTATTCGACGTTGCAGCTGCTACCATCTTAGGCTTTTAAGATTTTTCAAGATTTTCTATTGTTTTTAGGTACGTAATAAATGGGTAGTGAAAAACATTCAGAGATGTGTGTACCTTTAAGAGTACCTGTAAGTAAATAAAAATATTGCAAGAAAATTGTATAATTTTGAAGTACATGGAATAGAGAAGAAAAAATAACGCTTGGACTAGCCAGGATGGAAGGAACAACAGAGTAAACGGCGGACCAACAAAGCAATAGGTATAGTTCCGGTGCGTCTCTTCTCTTGGATCATTAACTTATAGCCGAAGTATATTCAAGTACTCGTGCATTCTATTTCGTGAGCACCCCAAGTCCGAAATAACCCATGTAACAGTTTGGTATCAGCGGTGGTATGGCTATCGCGGAATAAATTAGATAAAATAATAAATTTTTTTTTTTTACGCTTGGTAGTTTGATAATTTTTTTTTTTACGTGATTTTTTGGGAAACACACATATCGTCGTGCCAGGAGAAATAGGAATTACATCAGAGAGAGAAAAAGAGGGTCATTATTGCAGTAAAGCGGCCGTGGAAAGAGACGCCGCCAGGAGATCAGCATCATAAGGAGGAAGGACACCCAGGGGACTATCGACAGAGACCGTACGAGGCCATGATGTACGAAAGCATATTGGTCATCATAGTTTTGGCAGGAAATAACCGGTAAGTAAAGTGGAATTACATTTAAATGCATTGATACTGTCCGCGAGTTATAAAAGTAAGAGCTTGTTCGGGTTAGTGTGATGATAAAAATATTTATTATCTCGGATTGCATCACAATTGTTTTTTGGTTATTTTAAGGCGTGTAACCGAAGTAAGTAGTAACTTGTTGAATAGAAGGGTGGTCATATCGATAATTAATTTGGATAATTCGACGCAAGCAGCTTAGACCTGTAAGAAAGGTAGGTCGAAAAGAGCTACTGGAGTAAATTATAGAAAGTTATAGCGCGGAACAGGTAGATTTTGTGCCACAGCAACGGTATAGGTAATTAGAAACTGGCGTAATTTTTATTGTGCACACAATGGCAAGTCACAAGAGGTTACAAAATGACATACAGAGTGGCAGGGTGGAAGCAATTATGTCAGACACTGAAAATGAATCGGAATCAGAAATGCCGACCGTGGTGTTAGAACATAGTCCAGAGAGCCTAACAGATTGAAAAAAAATGAATCAAAATGAACGTATTCTTATAATGAAATTGTTGAAAAGGATAACACCGGGAAACATAAGGGAGATAATATAGCCACAAAAATCGTTGAGTGGGAAAAAAAATGGAACCCTCTGATGATCAGACACAGGAAATAACAAATGGGTCAACATCAAGATATGTGGAACACATGACAGGAAACGGGGCAATGGAAAACATACGAAACGAAAATACGTAATCAGCCGTCACGACAAAATACACAACATATGACACATAATAAGCACCAATTCACCTTAAAGCGCTCGGGAAAAATGTTCAAGCAACAACGGGGTACATGGGGGCTCAACAATTAATACGGTGTTGTAGGACAAACATCGAAATGGGCGAATCTCATGAAAACAGATACATATAATCTCGAACAACATTTACAAAACCTACAGGTTCCGACTCAGCTAGACACGAATTTTATAAAACCTGCTGTAAATCAACAGTAAGCTGAGAATAGACAGCCCTTCAACACGCATTATAATGCACTTGCCCAGGTAAACAGCGCGACAAGCGGCACACAGTGGACTATTTTACAATTGTATACTCAAAACCAAATATATCAAAAACGGAGACAGAAGGAAGGTTGAATTTTTTGTTAATTCTTTGGTTCATGATACATAATTGAGGAAAAATATTGATACGGTGGCAAAATCATAACATAACCTACAAATGTCACTTTAACCTCGAATTTATGAATATCTTGAAAACGAGAACAGATAGAAGATTAGAATTTTTTTAATCCATTGTTTTTTTCAAACAGAAACAATAAAGTATTTATTAGGACACAAAAAGGAAAACCTAACCTATAAATTTACCCAAACTTTGAATTTTAAATTATTTCAAGAACGCTAGCAGATACAAAGTTAGTTTCTTTTGTATTTCCTTTCCTTTGAAGAAACGAAAGCAGAAAAGATAATTTATTATGCTAAGAAATAGAAACCTAACCTATTAATTTTACTTATTCTTGAATTTTCAATTTTATTGGGAACGCAAACACATGCAAAGTTGTCATCTTTTTTTTTTTATCTTAAAACCTAATATCTCGAGAACGAAAACAGATAAAAGGTTTTTTTTTTTTTTAATTTTTTGGTTCACGTTACAAAATTAAGGAAAAATATTGATACGGTTGCAAAATCATAACATAACCTACAAAATTTCACTTCAACCTTGAATTTTTGAATATCTTAAAAACGAAAACAGATGAGTTTGATTTTTTTAATCACTTGTTTTTTAAAACAAATTTTAAAAAAATTTTTATTAGGCCAAAAAAGGAAAACCTAACCTATAAATTTCCAATTTTTTTTTTTTTATAATCTGTAGATTTCTTACAATAATTGCCTTTCTTCCGTTTTGATATTCTTTTCTAAAAATTAGTGACGTAAGCTTAAACGTTGAAAAATCATATTTTGTGCCCGTAATACGATGATTTGTTTAGAAATTTTTTTTAAATATTTTGAATGATAATAGTAATGACCGAAAAAGTGAGTTACATATATCCATGTGTCAAAATTATTTTTTTTTAGGTTGTGTTATTTAAGAAAACTAGGGATATTCGTAATTTTAATGACCTAAAATGATTCCGTTCAGTTTAAACGAAATGTACACTATTGTTAGCACTATGCAATGATAATTCTTTTTAATGTGTCATATTATTTTTATATTCGGTGATTTGTAACCTTACTTCAAACAAAATATAATTTCGTGCTACTGATACGACCATTTATTCAATTAAAAAATTTAAACAAAAATCATGAGTAACATTAAGTGTCACGTAAATAGTAAGTGTCAAGCATCCATGTGTAAAAAAGATTTTTCTATACTGTTTAGGTAATATTACGTAAAAATACCTGAAATTTTCAAATATCGGTGACTCAGTTTGGTTGTGAAAATCATACAAAAACTGACGCTACAGTTTCTATTTTATGATAATAATCTACTCATATATTTAAAATCATTCTATTTGGGGACTCGTGACCTCACCTCAAATAGCAAATAGTCAGATTTCATGCTGACAAAACGGCTCTATTTTAATAAAAATCCAGCAAGATACATGTATCAGTCGTTAAAAATCTAGCAAGTTACGTACTCTAAAACATGTAACTTACTGCGAGTTAACGGTTTTGAAGCATGTAACTTACTAAGATTTTAACGTCTGAGGCATGTAACTTGCTGGGTTTTCAAGATATTCACAAATTCTCGGTTAAATAAAATTATGAGGTTATGTTATAATTTTGCCACCTTATCAATATTTTTCCTTTATTATGTATAAAAATCAAAAATAATAAAAAAAATCAACATTTTATCTGTCTTCGTTCTCGAGATATTAGGTTTTGAGATAAAAAAGAAAAACAACTCTGTATTTGTTTGCGTTCCCGAGATAGTTCAAAATTCAAGATAAAGTAGAATTTGTAGGTTAGGTTTCTATTTTTTGGCATGATAAATTATCTTTTCTGATTTTGTTTTTTTAATAGAAAGGAAATACAAATAAATCTAACATTGTATCTGCTTGCGTTCTTCAGATAAATTAAAATTCAAAGTAAGTATATATTTATAGGTTAGGTTTTTTTTTGTTGGCCGAATAAATTTTTTTTTTCGGTTTTAAAAAACAAAGGATTAAAAAAAATCAAACCTTCTATCTGTTTTCGTTTTTAAGATATTCAAAAATTCAAGGTTAATGTGAAATTTTGTAGGTTATGTTATAATTTTTCCACCGTATCAATATTTTTCCTTAATTCTTTATCATGAACCAAAGAATTAAAAAAAAAATCAACCTTTCATCTGTTTTTGTTTCCGAGATATTAGGTTTTAAGATAAAAAAAACAAAAAAACTCTGCATTTGTTGGCGTTCCCGAGAAAATTCAAAATTTAAGATTAAGTAAAATTGATAGGTTAAGTTTCTATTTCTTAGCATAATGAATCATCTTTTCTGCTTTCGTTTCTTTAAAAGAATGGAAATCCAAAGAAAACTAACCTTGTATCTGCTTGCGTTCTTGAAATAATTTAAAATTCAAAGTTAGGGTAAATTTATAGGTTAGGTTTTCCTTTTTGTCCTAATAAATATTTTTTTGTATCCTGCTTAAAAGAAACAAAAGGATTTAGAAAAATCTAACCTTCTATCTGTTTTCGTTTTCAAGATATTCCAAAATTCGAGGTAAAAGTGGAATTTGTAGGTTATGTTATGATTTTGCCACCATATAAATATTTTTCCTTGATTTTGTATCTATAAACAAAATAAAAAAAAAAAAATCAGCCTTTTATCTGTTCCCGTTCTTGAGATATTAGGTTTAAAGTATAAAATTGTAAAATAGTCTACTGTGCGGCACCTCTGTATTTAACGGGGACCCGATAAACTCTCCACTTTTTGAGCAGATAGTGCAAACGGCAAAAACAACAGTTCTGCGGCAGTATGAGAAATATTATATTAGAACTCTATGGGAAAAATTAAGAAGCATAGCGGCAGATCAATTTTTCGCTCGGTTATCGCAGTTCAACAGTACAGATGATTTTTTGCTAGCACTATCGCGACGATGCGGAAGCATTTAGGGCGCTGACACACTGTTAGCTGACTTAAAAATGCTAATCCAACAAAAGAATGAGTCGGTTATACATTACTGCAGTCTCGCTCAACGACTGCATAACCGCATCATGATGACCCATGAATTAAGTGGACACCTGTCGGGAATGCAAAAAACCACATTAAAAAGTAGCGCAGATAGAGGGGAAGCAAACCAAAGAATTTGAAAAAAAAAACAACCTTTTATCTGTTTTCGTTCTCGAGATATTAGATTTTGAGATAAAAAAAAAAAGAAGACAACTGTGCATTTGCTTGCGTTTCCGAGAAAATTGGAAATTTAAGATTAAGTAAAATTAAAAGGTTAGGTTTCTATTTCTAAGCATAATAAATTATCTTTTTTGCCTTCTTTTCTTCAAAGAAAAGGAAATACAAAAGAAGCTAGCTTTGTATCTGCTTGCGTTCTTGAAATAATTTAAAATGCAAAGTTAGGGTAAATTTATAGGTTAGGTTTTCCTTTTTTGTCCTAATAAATATTTTTTTGTATTCAGCTTGAAAAAAACAAAAGGAATAAGAAAAATCCAGCCTTCTATCTGTTTTCGTTTTCAAGAGATTCCAAAATTTGAGGTAAAAGTGAAATTTGTATGTTATGTTATGATTTCGCCACCGTATCAATATTTTTCCTTAATTTTGTATCGTTAGCCAAAGAAATAAAAAAAAAATTAACCTTCTAGAACTTCTGGTTTCTATACGGTCTTAAACCACCATATTGTTGGAATGTAGCAGAACTTAAACCGCCAACGTTAGAAAAACCGATTAAGGCAGTGATTAGCGTTGACAACGAGATAAGCCTACGCCTAACGGGCAGAGGGAAGCTTAACACATACGCTACGCAAGAACACTGCTTTCAAGAGAGGGAAAACCCAAGGACAGGTATGATAGGGAGCAAAGAGCCCGTCGGCAAGGACAATACAGACGAGTAGGACAGTTTAATGAGTAATAAATGGTCTTCGTATTGCCAGGAATATTGCCTGCACTCTACAAGTGGCTGTGAGATATTGTGAATTGACGCAGAAAATAGAAGAAAAAAGAGTCCCGATAAACCACCCTAAGAACTGTACAAAAGATTGGCCTCGGAGGGAAACGAAAGTAGGCCTAATTATGATAACCAACGTTACGACACACAGCAAAACAACCCGAATTTCAATTATAAAAATTACGCTAACCAACGTTATGACACACAGTAATACAACCCGAATCCTAATTATAGAACTTAAACTAATTATAATACAAATTGCTATAACAGCCACCAGCAACCAAGGAGATACGAGCGTGATAGCAATAGATACCCTAATAACAATTATTATAGCGATAATGGCGAAAATAACAATAGTTATATGAATCAGCGGTAACGAATCGAATACGGGGGTGATTACAATAGCAGACAGAGCGGAGCTAATGAAAACTTAAATAATCAAAACGAAAAAAACAAGAATACAAACTGGGATTATAATTATGGCAGGTATAATCAGCATCGCAAAAATCAAAACAGAGAACGTAGAAACTACTCGTGGGTAACGAAAGAAGACAAGCCCCACTTGGAGAGTTTAAACTGCCAAGATGCTTGGCACGCTCCCCAAGCACCGGGCATGGTTCAATAAACGAAGAATCAAACGCGGCTAGTACAGATTAATTTTGGGTTGGAAGAAAGGAAAAACAACAAAAATAGGTATACGAAAATAATACAGACCTGACGCAATTCAGAGACAATTTGGGGAATGAATAACGCCGAGAGCACAAGCAGAAAAAAAATCTAACCGCGAGTACAGATGCGATTGAATATAACAATTCACCTCGAAACAGCCCTTGAACGGAAAAAGCACAGAAGAAGTGTAAAAACAATCTCTTTTGCAAAACTATAAATATACTTCAGGCAGGTATCACCCTCCCTTTATTTATGAGAGGATCTAAGCTACGAGACGGAATAGTAAAATTTTACGCCGATACAGGCAATGAAATTTTAATTATAAAGGTAGACAGTATCCTTTTAAATACTTTTATTGATAGGAGGATCCAGGTTAATAATGTTGGAGCGACGCACGGCGACCGTAGCACGCTAGATATAGTAGAAATACCGCTCAAAGTCTTATCATCGCCTCGTTAACGCCCAGAGTGTTGTCCCCTTCGACGCTGTATAAATCGGCTTCTCGCATTGCTTCGCAATCTTAAAGTTCCACTTCAGGTATCAGTGTACTGATTGTTTTATTAAGTGTATTGATACACTCAACATAAAAATTCCCCCCACTATTAACAGCTACAAAATTTCCGAAAAATATTCCCTCTTTTATTTTCTGTAAAGGGACCCAGCCAACCTTAATTTTTTCGCTCGATACCTTTACACGAGCATATATCACCTGCCTTGTCCTGGAAAGAGTCTCGAGCCCTTCCGGCTCTACTCTAATTTTTGTGCCTTCTAATTGCAACACATTTTCATCTGCACATATGTAGCCTTTGAATGCTTCTAACAAATCCCATCCTATTATGCCTTCCAAATCTATCGGGAAGTCCTGTAGGACTACATGCAACGAACATACAAGGCCGTTAAGCGGTATTTTTACTATACTCAACGTGCTACGGTTGCCGTGCGTATCTCAAACAATATTAACCTGGGTCCTCATATCAATAAAAGTATTTAGAAGGACACTGTCTACCTTTATAATTGAAATTTCACGCCTGTATGGGCGTAAAATTTTACTTTTTCGTCTTGTATCTTAGATCCTCTCATAAATACCGATGAGAGGGTGATACCTGCCTGAAGTATATATATAGTTTCGCAAGATAGCTCGTTTTTACTCTCCCTCTGTGTTTTTTCCGTTCAAGGGATGTTTCAAGGTGAATTGTTATAATCCATCATATCTGTTCACGCGGCTGGATTTTTATCTGCTCGTGCGCTTGGCGTAATTCATTCCCTAAATTGTCTCTGAACTGCGTCGGTTCTATACTATTTTTGTACACCTATTTTTGTTGTTTTTCCTTCCTTTCAAGCCAAAATTCATCTGTTCTAGCCGCGTGTGATTCTTCGTTTATTGGGCCATGCCCGGTGCTTAGGGAGCGTGCCGAGCATCTTGGCAGTCTAAACTCTTCGAGTGGGGCTTGTCTTCTCTCGTTACCTGCGAATAGATTCTACGTTCAATGTTTTGATTTTTGCGATGCTGATTATACCTGCCATAATTATAATCCTAGTTTGTATTCTTGTTTTTTTCGTTTTGATTATTTAAGTTTCCATTAGCTCCGCTTTGTCTGCTATTGTAATCACCGCCGTATTCGATCCGTTACCGCTGATTCATATAACTATCGTTATTTTCGCCATTATCTCTATAATAATTGTTATTAGGGTATCTATTGCTATCACGCTCGTATGTCCTTGGTTGCTGGTGGCTGTTATAGCTATTTTTATTATGATTAGTATAATTTCTATAATTAGGATTCGGGTTGTATTACTGTGTGTCATAACGTTGGTTAGCGTAATTTTTATAATTGGAATTCGGGTTGTTTTGCTGTGTGTCGTAACATTGGTTATTATAATTAGGCCTACTTACATTTTCCTCCAAAGCAAATCTTTCGTACGGTTCTTAGGTCGGTTTATTGGGATTCTTTATTATTCTATTTTTTGCGTTATTTCACAATTTCTGACAGCCACTAGTAGAGTACAGGCAATATTCCTGGCAACACGAACACCATCTCCTACTCATTAATCCGTCCTACTCGTCCGTATCGTCTTCGCCGACGGGCGCCTCCCTTACTATCATACCTATCCTTGGGTTTTCCCTCTCCTGGAAGCAGTGTTCTTGCGTAGCACATGTGTTCAATTTCCCTCTGCCCGTTTGGCGTAGGCTCATCTCGTTGTCAACACTTATCACTGTTTAAATCGGTTTTTTTAACGTTAATTATTTAAGTCCTGCTACATTCTAATTATATGGTGGTTTTAGACCGCATACAAACTGCTTAGCATACTCTCTATCTGTGCTACTTTACAATGCGGTCTTCTGCAATCCCGACAGGTGCCTACTTAAGTCATGGGTCATTATAATGCGGCTATGCAGTCGTTAAGCGGGACTGCAGTATTGTATAACCGACTTACTAATTTGTTGGGTTAGCATTTTCGATTCAGCTAACAGTGTGTCGGCACCCTAAATGCCTCCGCATCGTTGCGATAGTGCTACCAAAAACTCATCCGTACTGTTGAACAGCGATAAGCAAGCGCAAAATTGATCTGCCACTATGCTTCTTAACTTTGCCCCTCGAGTTCTGATTAAATATTTCTCATACTGCCGCATAACTGTTATTTTTGCAGTTCGCACCATCTGCTTCAAAAGTGGAAACTTCATCAGATCCCCGTTAAATACAAGGATGCCCCTTGTCACGCTGTTTACCTGGGCCAGTGCATTATAATGCGTGTTAAAGGACTATCTATTCTCAGCTTGCTGTTAGTTTACAGCAGGTTTTATAAAGTTGGTGTTTAGCTAAGTCGAAATCTGTAGGTTTTGTAAATGTTGCTTGAGGTTATATGTATTTGTATTCGCGAGACTCGCTCATTTTGTTGTTTGTGCTCCAAAACCGTATTAATTGTTGAGCCCCTATCTACCCCGTTGTTGCTTTAACATTTTCCCCGAGCGCTTTGAGGTGAATTGCTGCTTACTATGTGTCATTTGTTGTGTATTTTGTCGTGACTTATTACTGTACGTATTTTCATTTCGTATGTTTTCCATAGCTTAGCTGTCTGGACTATGTTCTAACACCATGGTCAGCATTTTTAATTCCGATACATTTTCAGTGTCCGACATAATTGCTTCCCCCCTGTTACTTTGTATGTCGTTTTGTTACCTCTTGGGACTTGCCATTGTGTGCATAATAAAAATTTCGCCAGGTTCTAATTACCTATACCGTCGCTGTGATACGAAATCTACCTGTTCCGCGCTATAACTTCCTATAATTTACTCCAGTAGCTCTTTTCTACCTTCCTTACTTACGGGTCTAAGGTGCTTGCGTCAAATTATCCTAATTAATTATCGATATAACCACCCTTCTATTTAACAAAATACTACATACTTCGGTGACACGCCTTCAAAAAAACCAAAAAAAATTTTTGACGCAATCCGAGATCATAAATATTTTTAATACCACACTAACCCGAACAAGTTCTTATTTTTATAACCCCGGGAATGTATCAATGCATTGAAATGTAATTCCACTCTACTTACCTGGTATTTTCTGCCAAGATTATGATGACCGAGATGCTCACATACATCATGGCATGGTACGGTCTCCGTCGATAGTCCCCTGGGTGTCCTTTCTCCTGATGATGCTGATCACCCGGCGATGTCTCTGTCCACAGCCACTTTACTGCGATGATGATTCTCTCTATCTCTCTCTGCTGTAGTCCTTATTCCTCCTGGCACGACACTATGTGTGTTTCCCAAAAAATCACGTGAAAAGAAAAAATATCAAACTACCAAGCATGAAAAGAAAATTTTTATTATTTAATCCAATTTATTTCATAATAGCCATACTACCGCTGATTCCAAACTGTAACGTGGGTTATGATTGCCTTGGGGTGCTTACGGAAAAAGATACAAGAGTACTTGAATATACTTTGTTTATAAGTTAATAATCCGAGAGAAGAGACGCACCGGAACAGTACCTATCGCTTTGTTGGTACGCCGTATACTCTCTTGTTCCTTCCGTCCTGGCTAACTCCCTTCTTTCTTCCGCTGCCACTCTGTGGTGGATCCACGAAAGGGGGGGGGCGCATGGACACATGGCTTCGCTATTGTACATGATAGTTGTCCAAGCAATATTTTTTCTTCTTTATTACATGTACTTCAAAATCATTAAAATTTCTTGTAATATTTTTATTTACTTACAGGTACTCTTAAAGGTAAACACATCTCTGATTAGTTTTTACTACCCACCTATTACGTACTTAATAACAATAGAAAATCTTTAAAAATCTTAAAAGCCTTAGATGGTAGCAGCTTCAGTGTCGACTACGTTTTGGGACTTGTGTATTTACGTAAGATCACGAAGCGAGCGAAGAGGGAGGTGTGGGGGAGTAGAAAGAAAATCTTATCACTATTTTTATATAATAAGATATATACATATATATCTTCCTATATTATATAGTTATTTTGGTGGGTTTGTCCACCCCC
>JAPYYV010010536.1:0-11270 GCA_030522625.1 Copidosoma aretas
AAGACGAACCATGGATTTTCGTCAAATGTCCACGAAATCTCATTTTCAACGATTTTCGTGTCTCTTCTGGAAACAGCTGTAACTTTCGAAGGGTAGCACTAAACTGAATAAACTTTTTTTAATCAGTAGGGCTTGATACCAGCTTCTATTTATGCAATGTAAGAAAACTTCAACCTCAAGCACAGCTTACCTAGACGTTCCAAAGGTGGACTTGTTTTTTCAAAAATTGACTAAAATTCACCATCGTAAAATATCGTATATCTATTAAACGAAAAACTTTGTAGTAAAATCGCTTTAGGTATTTGTTGAGGATGGTATTGGCAATAAAAATACCGTAAAAAAAAATTGTTTCAACCAACTTGAGTTTCAACAAATTTTGAAGTTGATCTGGGCAAGTTAGGGCGGAATCAGCCATATCGATAATAATATCATCGATAAATAACGAGTAAATTGAGATATAAATTATTTCCTGAGGGTGTAAATCAAGCTCTCATTCAAATCGATATCACGTGAATATGACGTCAGTTCTTCTGCATTTTTAGAGGTTTATTGCCTTACAGTTACGCGACGTAAAACATAGAGTTAAGACGTCATTTTACCACGTTTAAATACGCTTTGTCTGGAACCTACAGCTAGACTATGAGAGCAACTTTTTAAGTTTATTACTTAACAGTATTTCAGTGTCAATGACTAGAATTCTTCACGCTACGTCGGGAAATCTACCAAAAGTGATTTGGATACGACAGAAGGTTATATCACTCCCAATGAGTGCAACATAACCATATTATGATTCGTGGTGTTGAATATAATAAGGTTAGTTCGGCTTATTGCTCACCTGTGAAAACCGAAAATACCTCAGAATTTTCAGAAGCTCTGACGTCATATTACGTGATATCAGTTTAAATGTGACTTGAAATTTCAATCAATTATTATAAATTCATAACATAATACAAAAACAAAAGATATCTTACACGCGTACTCAGTGCACTATTTACTATCGAAAAAAAAAATAATTTAGAAAGCATGTAAGTTCTCTATTACAAAGGTAGATAAAGACATTTATTCAATGTATAAAACGATTGCGTTATAACCAAATAATTTTTTGAATATTTTGATACTAATATCCAACTACTTTCTAATTGTCTACTCCTTGATCTTGCAAAGACGTATAAACAGGCTCAAACATGCGAGCTCAAATTTCCTTAGATACTAGAAAAAACAAAAAAACTTGAAAATCAAAAGAATTATAAAATATTAAGGAAGTGAAAACAAGTTTGATGTTAAGAAAAAAATACATTGTAGGAAAGATGAATTTAAATTAAAATTGAATAAAATAAGAGTCAGAACCACAGATACATTTTCAAGTTTGTAGAAGTATTTGAAAAATTCAAGACACAGCTACAAAACTTTAAAAGCGAAAATTGGAGTATATATTTCGATATTTGGATACTTATGCCAACAATTCCTAATTCAGGGTATGAATATAGGGACACACAGGCAGAATTATCACAACACAATATAGATAATACAGATAAGGACAGTTATTACCTAAGAAAAAATAGTGTAAATATATAATTGTAGTAATTAAGGTAGAAGGGCTCTAGTATGAATACTTTAAAGCTTATTATCGGGAAAATAATAGAGCGAGATTTTGCAAGTTTTTTCCAAAAATCAAGTTTAAGGAGCTTTTCTTCACCTTTACAAACATTGTAATACGACAATTTGATTAGTTTACTAAATTGTGAATTACGTTTTGAATCTATGTATTTACCAGAAAGTCAAGGCAGTCAGGAAAACACATACTTAAGTAAATTTTAATTATATAAATAATTATAAAACGAAATTCACATCAAAAATCTGTATTATTTTAAGACGTATACGTACAAAGTTATTAGGTACTGAGAAAAGATGTACATAAGTAAAGTAACACAGACGTAAAGATGAAAATTGCTGTCAATTGATTGGCACAAAGCTCCCTCGTCTTTTTGGCTATCTTTATTTTCTTGATTGCTACATCTATGTTATATATGATTTCGCTCTTAAATGATAAAACTTTAGCTCCAAAATAATAAACCCATGAGAGTTACAGAAGTATTACAACTCTAGTCAAAATCAGTCTAACGTATACTGTGATATGGCTGATTGTATACATGCGCACTTATATTCCCACGTACACACATTTTTTATACGTTTATTCGAAAAAAATTTGTATTTTATATTTTTGGACGTCAAATCTTCAGATACAACGAAAAGGAGGTAAATTTTTCGTTAATTTATTTTGATTAGATAATTTTTAATTCTATTTAAAATTTAATAATCAACATAATAAGTGCAATATAAAAAATACATAAGAATATGAAATTACTTTGAAAAAAAATGAAAAATTGTGTATTTAAATTTCTTTAAAGGGAGCTCGACTTCATCATTTTAATTCTCATCAATTTAAATGTAATTCTTATTAATTTTGAAGTATTGTTTACCATTTTTTTTTGTATTATTTTTTTGTTTTAACTGTACATCAGTCGATTCAAATTTTTTTTCGATTTTCAATTAAATTTTCATCCTTTATTCATCGTCAATATCTTGATTTTTTAATTGAAATGAATACTTTTGCAAACTAAAATAGAAAAAAAATATGAAGACTTAAAATTTACAAAAATATTAAACTTTGAGGATCAAAATATGTTTAATTTGTATCGAACGTTCATGGATCTTACAATTTTGTTAGGAACCGGATGAGAAGAAGAGAACACAGAAGGCCAATAATAACACTTTGAGTATATTTTAAACACCATGAACTTATATTACAAATTATCACTGTCTTATAACAAATTTGTCAGTATAGTGCAACGCGTAACACGTGTTACTTACAGTTCTTTTATCAGCACTTATATTAACTTCAGTTTTGTTGACACTAATGAATATTTTATCTCTCAAAATTTGAGTAAGTATTACTCCTTGACAAAGTGGTAAATCTAAAAATAACTATACCATTAAACAATCAAAAGCTACTGACGACGGACGACTACCATTGCGAGACAGCGTTTCTAACCATGCGCCGCTCTAGCCGTGGCGTCGTGTACGACGAGCCATAGGCAATTGTCCGCGCAGGTGACAGGAAGCAAGCACGCACTCATTCTACTGAGTCATCACACTTACGCTCTCACACATACAATGCACGCCTCTCTTGACTACGTCAATATAGCTCTGTTTTTATCTCACTTTCGCTACTCGTTTGAATAATTCTAGCTGCATTTTAAACAAACTCCCCCTTGATTCCTCGACTTAAAACGAGCGAATCAATTCTAGTTTAATTGTTACATTGACTTATTTTTTAACAGAAGAATTAAACGGTGAACTGGTCGAGTAAGTACTGTTAAACTAGTTTTTACCGAGACTACCCAGACACGGGAATCCTTTCCTAGTAACTGTCAATACTCGACCCAACGGCCAGCTACCGGGATGGGATGACTCATTTTTAATAAGTACGAGATCACCAATCTTGAGATATCGTGAAACTCGTTGCCACTTATATCTAGTCTGTTATGAAGCTAAATACTCCTCTGCCCATCTCTTCCCGAAATGTTGCGTACACTATGCAATAAATCTCCAAAGTTTCGAAGGTTGAATCTTTTCATTACAGAAATCAGGTTCTGGAAGCATGTATGACGCCTTGAAGGAAAGGAAGTGTGCCGGCGTAAGAATTTCTAAACTATGAGAATCGTCGTAAAGTGGAGCTAGAGGTCTAGAATTGAGTATAGCTTCGATTCGATACAACAAAGTAGTATAAGCTACAAAAGTCAGCACTTGTTGACCAATTACTCTTTTTAGATGGTATTTTACCGATTTCACTGCCGCTTCTCACAACCCGCCAAAGTGAGGGGCTGCAGGTGGATTGAACTTCCATCGAGTACCCAAATTAGCTAACTCTTACTTGGGGTAAGATTGTTGAAACTGTCGTAGCAAAGAGGCGATTTCCTTCTCAGCCCCAACAAAGTTAGTCCCTCGATCACTAAATAATTCAGAACAACGTCCTCGCCGAGAGATAAATCGATGAAAGGCCGCAATAAATATTTCAGCAAAATAGTCCTCTACTATTTCAAGATGAACGGTGCGAGTGCACATACAGACGAAAATTATGATGTAGCCTTTCGTGGTGCCTTTCCCTCTAGTTTTAGACAATCTAACAGCAACTGGACCCGCCAGGTCTACGCCTGCCTTGTCGAAAGCAGAAGTTGGATTGCTCCTCGATTAAAGTAAGGAGCTCATTATTTGGCTCTAAAGACGAGCCTTATACCTTTTACAAATAAGGCACCTAGCTATCTCGCGGTCAACCACATGACTACTTTCCAAGAACCAAAACTTGCGTCGAAAAGCGACGAATGTAATTTGAGAACCACCATGTATTTGTTTCAGGTGAGTCTCTCTAACTAGTAACGAGATGAGAACGTCACTGGATACTAAGATTAGGGGATGTTTGGACTTGAACTTGAAACTTAAGTTGTTCAAACGTCCTCCGACTCTCAAGAAACCGTGTATGAGAACAGGATTGAGTTTTTAAAATTTGTTATTAAAACTTATCATCCTCTGTTGAACTTCGGTTAACTTGAAGTTTTCAGCAAGTATTTTGATCTCGCTTGCAAAATGTTGTCTTTGATGAATAAAAACCCAATACAGTTGAGAATTCGAAATTTCAACAGGATGTAAGATCGGATCCGCGAGTTTTACAACGGTTGAGAGTTCAAGAAAGGGAAAGGAACTCAACTCACCTCGATCCTGGGTTTGGCCCTTTCTGACTCGATATAATAATTTATAAATAAATCTCAAGCAATAAGCTATAACTCGTGGTAATTTTGAAAGTGACGAGTATTCGAGTAGCCAATCCCACTGAGGAAACTCAAGAATTGTTACATGGTTTTAATTAATCTCAACGAACTTCTCAAAAGCTGGATAGACAGAAGGAATCTGATGTAAAAGGTCAGGTCCTCGATGCCAATCAGAGCAAGAGGTTATCTAATCACGATAAATAGCACGCGAAGCGATATCAGCTGGGTTATGTTTACCTGAGACGTGATGCCAGATGGCTTTAGGTACCAAGGAGTGAATATCTGCGCAGCGATTGGCGTCAAAAACTGGCCACTTAAATGAGATGTTACTAAGCCAATATAACACATCCTTGGAATCGGTCCATAAGTGTAGAGAACCTATGGACAGACCTAGTTCATATATATATAATGTTTGGACATTTTGGCTAGTAGATGAGCGGCACAAAGCTCCAATCTAGGTATGCTCACAGTTTTAATCGGGGTCACTTTAGTTTTAGCCGCTTGAAGGGATACAAAGACCCGATCATCTTCTACGACTTTTAAGTATAAAATAGCAGCGTAAGCGGCCCTTAAAGCGTCGGAAAACCCATGAACTTCAAGGCTGCCTTGATTTAGACTGAATCGATTCCAACTGTTGGACTGCAGGCAGATTCTTTAGCCATCTTTTCCAAGGTGCCGTGTAAGGTGGAGGAAGAAGAGAATCCTAATCAAGTTGTAGAACCCATAGAGACTGCATTAGGGTTTTGGCTGTTACAATTACTGGAGCGATCAAACCCCAAGGATCAAAAACTTGAGCCAGTCTAGATAAAAGTAATCGCTTAGTCCAATTAGATTCAATTAGAATAGGTTTAACCTGATAACTAAAATAATCATCTTTGGGGTGCCAAACGAGCCCCAGAACTGTAACAGAGTTGTCTGAACTAGAGATATCCAGCAGACTGGTGGTTAGTAAATTAGATGGAAAATTTCGCAACAACCAATCGCTGTTAGAAGACCATTTGCGTACAACTAGTCTACCTTCGCCAGTTACTCCTTGTAGTTCTCTCACCTTTTGTATAGCTTCACGCTCGCTATGAGCTCCAGACAGTACGTCATCCATGTACATTTCACCTTGCAAAGCTCGTGAAGCGAGGGGATATTTCGACTCATAATCTAAGGCTAATTGTTTCAAGACTCGAGTAGCTAAATAAGGCGAACAAGCCAGTCCATAAGTCACCGTACCGAGTCTGAAATGTCTGATAGGTTCCGAAGACTCTGAGCCCCAAAGAATAGTTTGGTACGGTTGATCTTCCTAATGAACTAATATCTGACGGAACATCTGTTCAACATCGGCAGTAAAGGCAATTTTATAAAAACGCCATCGAAACAATAAATCAAATAAACATGGCAACAAGTTAGGACCTGTATGCAGAACAATGTTTACTAAAGGAGAGTCAGAAAATTTAGCCGAACCGTTTAAAACCACTCGAAGTTTCGTGGTTAAACTAGATTCTCTGACTACTCCATGATGTGGTAACAACCAAACATCTTGGTTTGTTAAAGGTTTAAACTCAGTTATTTGGTTTAAAGAAATATAATCACGCATAAAAACCCCGTAAGCTTCCTTTAACTTGGGGTTCTTATAAAGTTTTCTCTCTGGGTTAGTTAGCATGGCTCGAGCAAAAATTTTGTTCTGACTGAAGAATGGTCGAAGGACGGACGGATTTGTCCCAAACGGTAAACGAACATGATATCTACCATTAACATCTCGATAATGAGTTTTAATAAAGTGCTCTTCACATTTCTTGTCATCAGGGTCGAGTTCGCCGGCGCAATTCGGAGGTTCCTCTAGACTCCAAAACCTTTGAAGTAACTCAGAGATAAGAGGGGCTTCAGAGCAACGTAAGGAACTAAGAGTACCTTACAAAATAGAGACATCTCTATCATCGAAAGTTTCTGAGAGTAACTATCCGAGGCGAGTAGACGTAGCCAAGAAGGCGCATTTTCGATGCCTTTTGCCATCATGCCGAACCATCCTTGACCTTATAGAAATCAAAATTTCTCAAGCTCTAAAATTTTAATGGTATTTTGGATACTGTCAAGGAAACTGGCATTAATTACAAATAATTAGTTTGTAAAACTATAAAATTAGTTACAAATCGCATAAATAAACACATGTATATAGCGCCAACTCCAATAATTAATTAATGTTACTCTAGTCCTCTTTGCATACGGCAGCCTTAAGGCATTATTATATTATTAACAGTATTATTATTACAGGTTTAGTGATGCAAATTTAACATTTATGATAATATATGTGCCAAAGAATGTTCATTAAATATTTATGAGTTAAGGAGTTTTTCATTTAATTTAGTTTTGATTGTCTATTGCTTGCTAATTTCGAGGCTAATATAGTTTAAAAATGTGTATTATCTTATATTTATTTCAAAAGACAATCAGATACTAATACGGACCTACGTCCCTACGTTTTCACGTAAAAACGTTAAGGACAAGCCGTTATTTTTGAGCAACATAAGATACCCAACTATAGAAAAAACTCCAATAAAGCTAACATTTATAAAAATCATGGTAAAAATAATTCTCATACTGATAGTAAAAAATATAATTACAATGAAAGACTAATCATTAAAAAAAAAAGAAAAAAAAAGACATTGCCTGGAATCGAAGAGACGACGCCAAGTATAAGAGCAAAACGATTAGCCTACTCGGCTATCGTCAGTCATATTATCTCTGTATCAGTTGTCGTATTTAAGCTGCAAAAAGTAGGCGGGGCTTAGGTTAAACTGAAGGTAGGGGAGCTCTCCCACTCCAGCTGGTCAGAGAAAGAAGGAGAGTAAAGTCGCACTGCGCATGCGACAAAAGTCTTGCGTGTTCGCATCACTGCTCTAGTCTTAGCCAGTTGGAGTAAGGCCTGCACATCTTCATTTTTTACTATGCGTGGATGGATTACACCAGTATATGCATGAGTTAGCAAATAAGCCATTTGAGGATAATGCCAAAAGGATTCAAAAGCAAATTCTCACCAGAGTATAAAAGTAAGTTGAGAGAAATACCCAACCTGCCAGCTACTGAACTGTTGAATCTGACTTGTAATTTATCATTTTTCTATCACCTATGTGGTGAATAAGTAGTAGCAACGTCGGATTCGATGGTGAATTCTATTATATGCCCTAGTTGAAGAAACTCTTGGATGAAGGTGCCATAAGCCTCATACAAAGGTCTGTTCCTCAAAAAATTACGTTCTAATTGATAAAGCATAGCTAAGGCTGTCTTATAGGACTGCTTCTCCAACTAAGGATAATTCTTGGGATTATCTTTGAATGGTAAGTGAACAACATATCTACCATTTTGATTGCGCGAATGTTACTTCAAAAAAATCTCTTTACAAACCAACTTATTTTTCGCTAACTTTAGCTTGGGATGTAACGGCTCTTCACAAGCCCAAAACCTTTGTACTCACTCATTGAGCTGAGTTTCCTTAACGGTTATCGCGACAAAGAAATGCTCTTGTGTACGAGTATGAGGAGTTGTCAATATAGCGCCGGAAATCAATTGACCCAAATGAGAAGCCGTAGCGATAAGCAAGTCAGGAGATAATTTACGTATTTCCTGTTTAATAATAGTAGCATGCACCCACGCATCTAGCAAAATATCCATCTTGTATAAATTATGAAATTCTGGATCCGCTGATGTTAAATCTTTATGAAGAAAGACGTCAAGATAACTACTTTCCCTTGGAGGTAAAAAGTTATTTTAGGAACAACTAAAGCTTTTACACTCCATTTAAATTTATAATTATAATTCAAATGAGGGTAAACAGAAAAACAAACTGATTTTCTAGCTACCGTGGACACAAGTCCTCTTACTCCAGACAACGTTTTACTTACATTCATCTGCTTCAAACTCAACAAGTCACGAAGAGATTTAGTTATCAAGGAACTCTGAGCACATTGATCAATTAATGCTCTCACCAAAACGCGTTTTTCATCAGCATTACTGATATAGATTCTAGCTGTAGCTAAAAGCCCTTGATTTGGCCGAACTCTTATTGGTGAAGCAGAAGAATGTAGATTGACACTGTTTTTAGGGAAAGGAGAATCTTGTTTTTTCTCAATTTTTTTACTGGATGTCTTAGTTGACTTAGCAGAAGCTGAAGTAGTAGGGGATTCTCTATGCATTATAGTGTGAAGTTTCTGTTTACAAAGTTGACATTTTGATTTAGAAGTGCAATCCCTGCTCTGGTGAACACCTAAGCAAATAACTTAAAGCTGCTAGTACTGAATAAAATTCCATTTAATTTTACACACTAGTGATTTGAAGGAGTCACAAGAAACGAGTTGATGTTCTTCTTTGCAAAATTGACATAAATGAGTACTAGAGACTACTGTCTGATGAGAGAATATTTATTTGGATTCAGTAGGTTTACTTCCTACATTAACATGATTATTTACGGATTTGCTAGCATAAGACTCCAGAGTCAATGTCTGAAATGAAATAAAGCCCCGCAGCTGTGTTGAAGTATTTCCTATCATAATAACGAGAAACCGTGGCCTATGCTTGGTTATAGCTATCCTTAGAGAAGAAAATGTTCTTTTATAAGGTCTGATGCCTCGCCTGTAAGGTAAGATCTAAGATGCCGATACATTATTAAAGAATAAATTGCCTTCTTTCTGTGTACGATAGCTCAATACACATCTCAAAATTTGTCCCAAGTGACAAAATCGCCAGAAAACGATATAAGTTTCATCGTAAGTAATAAGAAAAAATTTTGAGACGCACCAGCATTCAATTGAGGCGGGGATAAGCACTTGGACCTATGCCCTCATTCAGATACAAGATAGAATCCTTAAAATCATCCTAGACCAAATTAAAAATAATCCTCAACTGCGTCAATCATCTCATCGTTAAAATAATCATGATTAAACTTATAATACAGTTTACTGCATATTATCACTATAATTCGATTAATATTTAAGTTATAACTATCTCTTAATTGTTGAAGCCTAGAGGATGCTTGGCCTTTTATCATTTGTGTCTGTCCTAGCTTTTTAAAATTTGTATGGGCTTTTTTTATCTTGCTAGATAACTTAACTTGGTCATCATACAAATAATCCATTTTAATGATTGGAATAAACTATATAAGTTACTCAAGCCAAATTATAAAAAGGTTAGATTGTCATTACAACTTTACTAAGGTTAAAGCGGGGCGCAGGCGGCGGCAACGATGTCGAGAACCAGGTTAGCAAAACTGACAACAGCAGCGGCACAGAGTGCAAAGTCCAGCAGAACTAGCGGTATCGACAGCGTGAGGTCAGCAGCCTGCAACAGCAGCAAGCGCACCCGGCCTGCGGAGAATGGCGCAGGCGTCGACGGCCAATATCAGCAGCAATCGCAAGCACTGACAGCCCGCAGAGAAGACAGCAGCAAGCGCATATGGCTCGCAGAGAGTGGCATCGACAGCTAGCAGCAGCAGCAGCGAGCGAAAATGGCCCGCAGAAAACAGCAGTAACGAGCACACACGTCCCGCAGACGATGGCGTGGGTGCACAGTGATCTAGAAAGCCCAAAAAATTCCAAAAATTCGTGCGTCCCTCGAATTTTTACTAAATCAATGCGTATTTATGCTTATTTTGTTCGTCAGACCATGAACTAAAAGGATTCGAGTCCTTTAGACGTGTAAAGACTTTTTACATATATGTTTTGTAGGTATGTAAAGAGCAAATTTTGATGGTCAAAATACTCTGGATACATAATACGTTATTAAAGTTAACCGATTTCAACCAAATTAAGTGGGCTGGGGTTTTTTGAGTCGCTAATCACGAATTGGGACTGAGATTTGCCAAATTCAAAATGGCGGATCCAAGATAGCGGACGAAATTTTCAAAAATCAAACAATTCGTATCAAATTTGGTGTACTACGGTTTTTTGAACCGCTTATCTGGAATCTAAAGTAAAATTTGCCAAATTAAAAATAGCAGATCCAAGATGGTACACAAAATTTTAAAAAATCAAACAATTTGTACCAAATTTATTGTACTAGGGTTTCTAGGATCGCTGATCACGAATCTGGAGTGATATTTGACTAATTGAAAATGGCGGATCCAAGATGGTGGGCGAAACTGCTCAAAATTCGTGCGTCCACTAAATTTTAGATCGAAATGAATAAGACTAGGCTTATTCTATTCGTAAGATAATGTTCTACAAGAATCCCAGTCCCTTGAACAGGTTTCTACATTTAACACACACACACGCACACACACACACACACACACACACACACACACATATATATATATATATATATCTTACTATATATATATATATAGTTGTAAGGACTCTAATTTCCTCCAAATTTGACCGTCAGAGCCAAACTCTGTCAGTCACGTGTCATATGACATGTCATCTGACTTGACATGACTGTCAGAAATTTCAATTTTCTATTTCG
>JAPYYV010010537.1:0-17818 GCA_030522625.1 Copidosoma aretas
GTGTTGATCTAATTTCAAATCAAGTAGTGCTATAATTTAGTTATTTTTTTTGACATCCTTTTTTTTGTGTTATTGTGTTAACTGATTGGATTTCATTTTTTTCTTTGATCGCGGCCACTCATCTAATTTTAAGTATTAAAAAATCAGTTGGCTTTTTCGTGTTGACGCAACCAACAGAGTGGCATCCGGCTTTCGGTGCTACAACCTCTATACTTTCAGTTAGAATAGGGCCTTCGCCCAAGCACAACATTATTATAGGTACAAAGGGTGAAGTTATGAATGTGCAAGAGTTCTTAAAGTAGAGAAAAACTGATAAAACCAAATTGAATCTACGTCTTAAGGTTAGTAAAATAATTTAAAAAATTTGTAAATATCAACACTGCAACAGAAAATTCTCAAAAATAGATATGTAATGGTATCTTTTAATGTTTTTTTATAAACAAAATACAAATAAAGCACTGATAAAGAAAGTAACAGTAAAATTTTTTTTATTGTTTCTCTATAGAAGATCTTGGATCCATCGTTGAATTTCTTACTTTTCATAAAGGATATGTAATTAGCACCGCAAAAAACACCTACGTACATATTTTGATAGAGTTTGGACAATTTTTGATACTTTTGGCCGCTATATTGGATCCGCCATTTTAAATTCCTCATTTTTTATGAAAAATTCGTAACCAGTACCCCAGAAAACCCTCCATGGTCATATTTTCATAGACTTCTGACAATTTTTCATTGTTTTGGCAGCCATATTGGATCCGCAATTTTCAATTTTGTAATTTTGATAGAAGATTTGTAACAAGCACCCCAAAAAAATCCCTGTATACGTATTTTCATAGACTTTTGAACATTTTTTTATCTTTTCGGCTGCCATATTGGATCTACCATTTTAAGTTTTCAATTTATGATTTTAGATTTTTATTCAGCAACCCTAAAAACATGAGCATACCTATTTTTAGAAAAAAAGAATAGTCTGCTGGCTTACTAGACAATGATTTAGTCGATTACCAGTTGTGAAGGGTGCTTTTAGGGGTGGTTTACATTCCCCTAAGTATTTTTTTCTACTCGGACCAATTTTCTGATATTTTACGTTGTTGTCTTACCTTGATGCTAAAAAAAAAAATTATCTTGATCGGTTCAATACAGCAGCCGCTATTTTATTAATTGAAAAAAAAAAAAAACACGTATTTGCCCACTATGCGGCGCGGCGTGTACCTGCTGTTTATAAACAGAGGTCCACCGAAGAACAGTTTCTGAGAATCAACAGGAGAGCAGCTCCCAGGAGTGAATGACAAGAACAGTCATTTTTTAAACCAATCGAGTATCCTGGAGGACTGCACCAGTTCTGAAGCAAACGTAGTAATGGCAACCGCCACAGTGAAGAGCGGCTCCTTGAATGCCAGTGGGGTGCAGAAAACGCTACAGCGGATAAACTCGCACACTTGAACCTTTCCGTTCGCTCCCTGGATAGCGTCTGCCACACTTCTTCCGCATCTCTCTCTTGTCCCCCCTTTTCCACTTCCCTCGTTCCCCTACTCTCCCCTCAACTCTCCTAGAAACCTACTTCTCCTCTCCTCCGCCTATCTCGATCTGTCTCTCTCTCTCTCTTGCTGCTTACTCTACTCGAAACAAAGTGTATACCTTAAACAGACTTTTGATTTACGAAGCCATAATGATCTGAGAAACCAGAAAATTAAGTAAGACACTTATAGTTCATTAAATTATTTTTTTTTATGATTTAAAAAATCCCTTTGTTTATTTACCATAACAGAGTGTACTAATAATTTGTCTACAGACAATATTTAAGTTTGTAATGAAGAACTATCCATTGTATCATACTGCTTGTAGGTGATGCTTTCGATATATTTTTCTTAAAAACTGTTTTTCAATTCCTTAATAATATTTCCAGCACCTAGACACCTGTAGCATAAACTCAAAAAACACATAGTGGATTTGTCATGGCAAACCATACCATTTTAACAATCCTTATAATTCTTTGAAGGACATTGAGTAACGGCTGTGAATAATTTTAAATTCCCACCATCTATTAACAATTTAACATCTTCATGGATAGGCTTAACACAAACTAAATGAGTACCAAAAGCCCCTGTCAGCACACAGCATTTTGGTCGAAGGTGAGCGAATTTTAAAAGACTACATTCTATTCCTGGAAAAGTTTTTGTTTAAATTTTATCTAATCCTTTTAAATTATTTAAAAGTAGTCGCTTCTGCATTTTTACTTTTGATAACTTATTTCAATTGACACATAATCTTTTCAGCCTTGCATCAATTAAGTATGATCATAAAACTGGAAGAAGCTAACCATAGTATTTGCTACTGCTAGAGATGGACGATGTTTGGGACAATGATCGCTTAACATGCCTTTGTATTTAGTAATACATTTTGCTACACTTATACGAAGAGTTGCAGTAGATATATTTTTCTTTCATTTTTTTATAAGACCAACATCTGAAAATTCTAAATATTTTAATTTTATGAATTTGGTCCGCAGTAGTACTGAAACTTTCTTGTAACGCTTGTAAAATTAAGTTATTATCGTCGTCATTATCGTGATTATCCGGAACACTTTTCTACGAATTAAATATATTTATTTAATTTCTAAGGCAATATTTTCAGTTTTCTTTTTTGAATACCTTTTCGTGACAGTTTACTTTTTTTGATTGATGAGGATCCTGGTTATCTTGACAAAGGATTAAAAAGCTCGGCAGGTTCCTTCAGCAACGTTGTATTTCAACTACATAATCCTGAAGTATCTTCACTACTACTAATTTTTTCATCTGATTTTCCATTTGACGAGACCTTACTATTTCTCGACTGGGAAAAGCTAAGTACTAAAACTAACCAACTTCTTAATTAAGCAAAAAAATATTTTACGAAAATTCCATTTTTTCGACTTATTTTTGTATACTTAAGATGTGTCGCTAGATAAAATTTGTTCTAACCATTTTTTAAGGGACAAAGAAGAAAGTATAAATTTTTTATAAAACAATTTATAATAAAAATATTTCACAGAAAAATCAATTTACTAATTTTAAAAAATTTCTTTCCATACAATATTTTCAATGTTTGATTTGTTCTCAGAATCATTCTGTATAAATATTTTTTCAGGATTTCTACATCTTGACAATAATACGTACAATTGCGTAGTAAAAGCCTAATTTATCGAAACTCTGGCCCTGTGATTTATTTATAGTCATTGAAAAAGCTAAAACTAACAAAAACTGTTTCCTATACAGTATAAAGGGCAAAGACGAATTATCACCAGTGTTTAAAGTTATCCTTGGTATGAATACGTTATTACCTGATTTATCTCCTGTTATTAATTCAGCTTCTAAATTATACTTGAATAGTTTTGCAATACGTTATCTTGTGCCATTACATAAACCATCAGCTATACTCAAATTTCCTATCAACATGACAATTACATTTACTTTTAATTTTAGAATGTGTGGTGGTAAACCTTCGTGTATGTTATTTAATGTTTCTATTGGGAAATTTATATCTATACTATAATCCGTACGATCACTTCCTTTACATTTGGCATAATCTATGCTATAATATGTATGTTCTATATTTTAAATTAAACTTAAAATTTTAATATTTTTTGATATATATACAAGTGATCACAACAACATTATTAGAATTTCATTATTTAAAACGAACGAAAGTTCGTTTGTGTAGTTAATCTTACTTTAATTTTATGACAAATGTTATTACTTTTTCATTTTTCAGGAATATTGAATGATTTTATTGTGCCATTTCCTAATTTTAATAATTTTGTTAAAAACTCTTCATTTACAAAACGTATATTATTTTTTAATTTCAAAACTTTGAATTTTTTTCAAACAGACGAATACTTTACAGTTTCACTAACAATAAACCTTTTACAGCCGTGTTTTATTACTGGGATTATCTGTCTGAAATCAACACCTAAAATAAATAATTTACCACTTAATGGTAAATTATTATTACATAAATCTTGTAATCTTTTATCTACAATTTCCAACGCTTTTTTAGGAATCATTGATGCTTCGTTCCAAATCATAAAGTCTGTTTTTCAACCTTTCATAAAAAAAATATGTATCTTAAAGTGGACATTTTCAACGTATTTAAAACGTTGTTACGACGTTTTTATAACTGTTGCACAAAACGTATTAACGTTGGAAAGACAACGGTAAATACAACGTGTTTTAACGTAGAGTTAAATGTATATAGTTCAATGTTGTGAAGAATATATGTTGAGAAGATAAAATAAAAAAAGAAATACTAAAACCCTTCTACCAAAGAGTTTCAGTTATGATTTATATTTTAATCCGCTAAAAAAGTTGTAAAAGTACTTTTCTAAAAAACACCTTCGAAAAACATGAAGTCAGCAGTCAAAAAATAATAATAACACTATTATTTGATAGTCCTCCTTGCTTTTCCGGAGGGGGGACCAGAGAGGGGACCAGAGGGGTGACCAGAGGGGGGCTACTCAGTATTTTATTTTTCATCACGTGAAACTATCGGAGAAATATTGAGAATTTTACGTTATTTTAAGGGGGGGCTCAAAAATGTTAAGGGGGGACGAGGGGCGGTCGGTCACTGAATCCGGTCAATACAACTATATAATTGATTTCCTCCACCCCCCCCCCCCCCTTTAAATCACAGGAGTATTCTTTTGATTTTTACATGCTTTTGAAGATCGTTATTTGTTACCTCGCCCCTCCCTCTCAAATTCTTTCGTTTTCTCCGTGATTAAACGTAAACAAATTTTTTTGTATTCTGAATAGCCAGTCCTCAGGCCCCCTTACCCCCCCCACCCATCACACCCCATCAGGTACTTAGAAATTTTTTCAGATGTTACTATGTATATGTTGTTGTAAGGACTTTAGTTTTCTCCGCCCCCTCTGTCCCCCCTCGCCCCCCTTCTAAATTCGCTTGTTTTCTTCGTGATTTAACGTAAAAAAATAGTTTTTTTCTCTTAGGAGACGTATTTCCTAATTTTATACGAAGAATCAGTTATATCAATTATCTATTTAATATAATGTCATTTTCACAAGTCCTTCTTAGTAGAAATTGAAGACTTCAGCATTGATTAACAGGGGTTGACAGCAGAATAATCAGGCAATTTAAAATCTGTAAAATAATTTGTTTAGAAAGTTTCATCGTTTTATTTGTATGTAAGCTATTTATATGAAATATTTAAGAAATATTAAAAAAAATTTACGTATTGAATTTTATCAAGGATTATTGGATCATGTTATCAATAGTGCATCTAACGTTACTCAAAATTTTAAACAAAAAAAATGATAGGAACCCTTTTAATCTTACTTTTGATTTTTTTTCATATTGGATTACAGGCGACAGTTATAAACAAATCCGGTCTACCGCATTTTCTCATAATAGCCATTGCATCTTGATAATGCTGTTGTATATGTCGAGGTCCACATATATATGTTTAGTTGGCTATTACAAGGCTTGATACTCCCTGAATTTTTTAAAGTATTAAGCGTTAAATAACAACCTTGACCTTGTAATTTTAAATATTTTTTCATTGATTTCCTACTTTGAAAAACAACTTTCAATGTTATCTAATTCTAATGGTGATTTAAAAGTCCAATGATTTATCATACCTTTTGGTAGTAGTATTGATGTAATTTATGTCCACGCCATTGATATGATTTTCTTTTTTTTTAAATTTATTAATAATTTAAAGTCTTGTACAGAAAAGTTATTGCCGATCCTCCTGGACCATCAATAAAAACAATTTTATTAATACCATTACATATAGGTTTGAAAAGACGTTTTTGTGTTTTGTTTGATTTCCAATATGTATCATCGAACATTTTTTTATCTAATTCAATTTCCTTATGATCATTATTTACATCTTGAATAATATTCTTTGGAACAGATAGATTAAAATTTTCACAACATTTACTTTCTAATTTAAACATTTTATTTAAGTGTAAAAGAGCTTGCATTTATACAGTATTTTTTTCAAAGTCTTCTGTAAACTCGCTTTTGAACATTTTCCAGATTTCATCACCTTCAATATTTTCTGCAAGTAAAAACCATGCGAAAAATTTTCTTGATTGATTTTGTAACATTACAACGCTAGCTTCTTCGAAAATAGTCTAAATTTGTAACCCGTTTTCAATTAAACCCATGCTAATGGCAGTTTCTTTAAAGGTTGTATATGTTTTACCTTCATATGTTATTAAATCTTGAAAAGATGTGCAACCATAATTTTTATTTAATATCAATTTCATGTAAAATCTTTCTTGGTCTTTCGGAGAAATAACATTCAATTCACCTATTCCAGTATATTTCCTGGAACGTTGTCATTTTCTCATTTTTTTAATCGTTTTATTAAAATTGTAATATTTTGCAATATTTACTCTCTCTTTATTTCAAGCACATTCATCTGTTTTATTTATTTTAAACCATTCTGTTAATTGTGTTGTGTAATTATTCAATGATTTAGAAATTTGGTTTTCATCAAAAAATACATTTTGTTTATTTTCATGATTTATGTACTGGTAAATTTACTACACAATGACTTCTACGGCAGATAAAATATTCTTGTAATCTCAAAGCGGCTTTCATTGGACTTAAATATCGTGCATCGATGTATTGTTTAATTTCATCATAAACTTCATTTTCGCAATTTATATCTTTTTGTATTTTACAAAATGCTCCATCCTATCCTCATGTATGAATAATAAAAAAAATAGTTTATTTTTAATACATATATATGCGTACAAACATAGAGAACCAAAGCAATCTCATAGACAAAATTGTTGTCTCTTGATAAATTTTTTAAATTATCCTTTTCTGCCACTTTCCTTAACACCATCCCTCTTTTTTTCCTGTTTTGATTTTTCAATAGCTCTCCGAGAATCATTTTAATTTTCCTTTCTGCTACTTTTCTTAGCTTTCTTACGTTTGTTTAATTTTTTCATCTCTTATTATTCTATTTATGATTTTTGCGTTGGTCTTTAATTCTATGTTTGCTTTCTCTCTTTTATTTTTTTAGTATTCTATGAATTGATCTATAATTTATATTTTTTTCTTAATTATTGTGGAATCTTATTTATCAATTTGCAATGATTTGTAGCTTTATAGATTTTTTCATTTTAAGTTATTCTGCTACCTGTGCAATTACATTACACAACCTGTCCTATTTTTTAAAGTATTAATTTCATGTGTATTTACGCCTACCAGCGCGCTCTGCTTGCCAATTTTCCAGTTGTTTATATTTTTAAGATAAATAATTTTAATAATTATAGAAATATATAAAATTTGTTATAATAATAATCAATGTTTCTCTAATTTATTTAAGAAGTTCATGATTGCTTTATTCTTTAATTTAAAAAATGATTTGTAAAATATACTTTTATCTTTTTTTATTTATAAATATTGCAATTTTTTTTTTGCTGGTTTAAAAACATTTTTTTTAACAATTTTTTATTTAAAAAATAATAAAACATAGAAAAAACAATGCTTTTGCTAGGGCTTTGGACAGATACACAGAAATGATGGATTGTGATTTTAGATAACAAATAATTAGCCTCAACGTAGCACATATTACAGATTGCATTTATATAGATAAAATATGATACCATTTATTGGGTTAACTCACCGGTTGTTTTTTGAATATTACCATTACTTTAAATACTGATAGAACAACTATAAAAGCTATGACGAACATACTAAAAATAGTCGGACTTTTAAATGAATTTCATCACATCTATATTACATTAATATAAGATCATCTATATACTTATATGAGTACAATAATTCCGTCGATAGAAGGCATTTATGCTCTTTACATTTAAGCACTATTTACACATTTTATACAATTACCACTATTCTATTTAAAAAGCTTTTATAACTCCCAGTGATTATATAATTTTTTCCAGCTAAAGAAACTCCCTTTTGTTTAGAATATTCTGACAGCGTAAATTCCAATGTTTGGTTATTATGATCAAAAATTTTCTAAATGATGTATTGTAAAATTTGTTAACGAAATTTGAAAAATTTATTACAGACTTAAAATTAGTTACATTAAAGTGATGTAATATTATTCTACAGGTATTCTTTTTTTTTTTTTTTAATAATTATATATAATGTGATTTCAAATTATAAAATAATGTATTAAAGATATAAACTGTACAACTTTAAACTTCAGACAAATGTCATTTTTCAAAGAACATGGTAAGGAAAAATTAATCAAATATGCTGAATGTAAAAAAAGTTTTAAAAGATTGACACATTGTATGGACATATATTAATTCATGATGAAGGACATAAAAAAAAATTTGTAAAAATTGTGGTAAGGGTTTTAAAAGAGGGGGTTTAAGGAGCTTTGGAAGTATCGCTCAGAGGGGCGAGGAACAGGGAGTCCCCCCTTTCATACACAAGTCTCCGCTACGTATGTGCCATATAATTTTATCATTTATTCCATGAGAAATAATATTTGACTTAAAATTTCTACTTTATCTCTTTTGCTTAAGCCTTAAACTGCTTTAACTGTTCTTTGCTTCTAATCTGTCGTTTTTTTCCATGCCGGAGAAATTTTTTGTTGAGAATCACCCTTCATGGTCCATGTCCTAGTTCTAAACTTCCAATGCATGCACTTTGAATTCAAACAGATCTGTTTTTTATCCTTTATTTATGTATAAAAAGCAATATCTTCCTTTTTTATTTGATTATTTCTAGTATATTCCTTGTCCTTTATTTAACTAAGTCTTTCTGCATATGTTTTCTGTCTTTGATATGCTAGGCGCCTTAAACAGCGTCAATAGATAATTTGAGACAGTTAATTCTGAGTTTGCCTACTGTTTCATCTCCTGTTTTATTTTATATTTACTTATCGTCTATTTTTTAGATAAATAAACATGAAAATACCAGGCTTCATGGACACTCTTGCCTTTCCTTTGTCATAGTTTTGAATAAATTTTGTATCTCCTGGCCGTAACTAACCGTTGTTTTTGTATATGTTTAGATTCTTTTGATCAGTTTTTTACTTATTTCTCTTAAATTTTTGCTTTTAATTAAATTACTTAGTACAAAAATATGGTATCTTGTTCTTCCTTTTGTTCTGATAGCAACCAGGCTCTCTTTTCTTTTCTTTTTCTTCTCTACTGATTTTTCTACGTTTTCAGCAATTAAAATTTCTTAAATCTTGTATGTTACATTTAGCAAGTCACTCCTCTGTAGTTTTAAAGTACTTCTACTTCTTCTTTCCCTTGTAAATTTGATAGATTCATGCTATTGCCCACGCTCCGATGATAGTGTGATCGAATTAAGTTTTTGGCAATGGAAATTCAGATTAGTACGGAAAAAATTTATTGTAGAGAACTTAACAAAGCCAATCGATTGTAATAAAATCGACCAAAAAATTTCCTCTAATGCCTCAAAAAAAATGGCAAAAATGGTAAAACATGGTTTCTAGCGTCGGAAACAAACAGTGAGCCATAAAGAAAAAAAAAAAAAATATAGAAGTATGCCAGGCAGAATGACGAACAAAATGAGCTTTGATTGATTCCAATTGGTCCAGTGGTTTTCCCGCAAAGTGCAAAAAACCTCTTTTATTGAGCAAATATTCAAAAATTAAATATTTTTTTTGCATAAACATTGTGGGCTGAAATTTGGCAGAGTTATAGCTTTAGTGATCTTAAACAATGACACTAAATTTCAGTAAGATCAGATTGATGGTGTTTGCAAACCTCAGCTAAATGGAAAAAAGGTACTTTGGTAAGACGGCCTAAAAAAAGGTATTTACAACGTTAGGTGCAATTTTTTTAAGGGATCGTATTCGTTAATATTTAATCTACAACTTACCAAAGTATGGAATTTATTTACAGTGTGGAAGTAGCTTCAAAAAGGTAAACCGATACTTAGGCCACGCCCACTCTCCGAAGCTTGGCTCTGGTATTTCCGAGCGAGTACGTTTCAACTGCAAACGCTTTAAAAAAATAACGAGATCTTGGGAACCACTGGTCCAAAATTGATGTTTTTATTTTTAATCTGTACTACCGTTCAATAATATTAACATTAGGCATAATTACAAGCTTTCATCATTTACGCTTGTGCTACTAAATTAATGATTGCGACCATCGTAACTTTTATTTTGGCTGATTCTTCCATATTTTTAATAAGTGAAATTTTTTAATGTATTTGTAATAATGATTTCAAGTTAAATTACGAATAATTTGTACCAAATGACTAAGCTTCTGTTCAATGATTGCTTCTAACATGCAGTATATTTAAGTATTATAGTTAGTTTATAACGGTACTTTCAATCATAACTCCGGAAAAAGAATGATATGAGATTAAATAACAAGAGGCTGAGAAAACATTCGAAAAATAAGAACTCTTTTATTCAGTCCGCCACTTCTGGTCCTGTTCGACGTTAGCAAACCAGTGATGCTGTCAGTCGACGCGAGCAGCAAGGGTCTGGGGGCAGCGCTACTACAGGATGGTCAGCCAGTGGCCTACGGCTCCAGAACTTTAACGAAAGCCAAAAGAAATTATCCCTAAATCGAAAAGGAGACATTGGCAATCCTCTTTGGCTGGGAAAGATTCCATGAGTATGTTTACGGAAAGGTGCTGGCAGTCGAGTCAGACCACAAGCCTTTGGAAACCATATTTAAGAAAAGCCTGCAGTCGTCACCGGACAGGCTGAGAAGAATACCGCTGGAACTACTATAATACACAACGGTTGTCATATACAAACAAAGAAAGAAAATACCACTTGCGGACATCCATAGTAGGGACTGTGATCCAATAAAGATGACCACAGAGCCAGAAGAGCTGCAAGTAATGGTGGTGTTGCTCATGACTGAGGACGCCATAGATTCTCTCGTAGCAGCCACCAATTTAGACTCGGAGCTTCAACAACTACAAACGACAATCGGAAAGTATTCTCTGATAAAGCGGAGGAAATATCTGATGAAATTAGACATTATTTTAATTTTAAAAAAGAGCCTGCGTACTTTAGGGAACTAATATTCAAGGCTGACAAGATCGTCGTCCCAAAGTCGCAGATTCTTCGTATGCTAAAGTGTATACATAAAGGACACCTCGGAGTACCAAGCTATCTAAAAAATGCCAGAGAGCTATTGTACTGGAAAGGACAATATACCGACATTGTCAGGATGGTGACAACGTGCACCGTCTGCGAACAAACACAAAAGGCCAATGTTAGATGTGCAGTGAAGGTCAATGAGGTTCCAAGGCTATCTGGACAAATTGTAGCATCTGATCTGTATAAATTCAGGAGCAAATAATACGTCGTGATCTACGACAGCTTCTTAGAGTATCTCGACTTTAAGCCATTAAAGAACTAGACTTCGCTGGAGGTCATAGCTTTTCTCAAAGAATAGTTTGCCACCGACGGAGTGCGTGAGTGACTGGAGACTGACAATGGAGGACAGTACATGTCTGGAAAATTCAGGGCTTTCCAACAAACCTGGGTTTTAAGTCACTCTACCTCGAACCCTCACCATCATCTAGGCAACGGACTTGCTGAGCGGGTGGCATGGACAGCGAAGAGCATCCTGAGGAAGTATGCTATGGATCAGTCAGACGTTTCATTGGCTCTTTACGGTTGAATAAAGAGAAGCAGATGGATCATTAAGGCCGTTATCATTAAAATTTTACTTAAAGTTAGGAAGATTGGAACTAGGTGGCAACAAAGGCAATTGTATGTTAGGAATGTGGCCCTGCAAGCAGGGCCATGTGCTCTTAAGTGTTTTGCCATGGTCCCGACCCGCTGCTAAAACGCGCACAAACCATCAGAAAGTCCAACAAGTTATTGTTCAGAAAGGAGCTCGATCACAATGGCCATCCTCTGAACCCGCTCGAAGATGAAAGTAGTACATAAAACCAAATCGTGCAGTGCTATATAAACGGAAGTGGATGGATGCTTACACGTTGGCTACTACGGTAAGATTCCGAGAACTAAATACATACAAGCTGTAATCAGTATGCATACAAGTCTTCTTGCTGTCTAGCCAAGCCTGCATGTGAGTAATTATTTTACAAACCGTACAAATTTCGATAAAAATTTACCGACACTTCTCCGATTTGACTAAAACTTTTTTCACGGACCCTGTATCGAAAATAAAGATACGTCTTCAGAAATTAAAAAAAAATTGTATGACCAAAATAGAGCACATTTAAATTTTGAAAATTTCGTGATTTTCGACTTTTGGACTCATTTTCAAAAATTCATAACCCCAGTACTGTTGAAGCTAGAAATATATATTTTTTTCATTTTACAGCTAAATAAATAAGATTTACTAAAAAAATTGTTTCAAAGTAATTTATTGATCAATACATGTTTTTAGTAACACTTAAATTGTTTAAAATTTTTTGTACAGGGTAAGGAGTCTTGATATGCCATTATCCTAAAATAATCTGTTCGTATGGGATTCACTGCAAGAGCTGTCGACAATTATTTCTGGTAACGACAAACCACCCTATAATTGTAGATTAAGATTCTATAGGACTACACACGGCCTTCTTTCGGAGCACACTGATTTTTTCTTCGTATTTGTTAATATCGCTTAAGCAAGTCCCTTTTGTGTTGCGGCGAGCGAAAATAAAACTGAATGAAAAAAGTAGGTACTCGTGTCGATCTTGTTTGAAATAGAACTGCAAGCTAACCTCATCAATGTCCCCATAAAGTGTAATTATACCACCCCAGCCTGCCAGATTTCCTCTAGCCCTTACTCCATTTTGATGGCTATTTTTCTTCTCAACGCCTTTACAATATGGTCTTGTATGCAAAGTACCACGACTTGAGTGATTTATATATCCTCGAAAAAAATAGCGCCTAGCCAGGTTCAAAATGTACATTTTCAACTCGTGCACCCAGACTCCTCGATGGCTTGGAGGTTAGCGTGCTAGCTTTCTAGCCTGACAGACTTCGAGGCAAGACGGGTTTGATCCTTGTCGAAAAATTTTCAGGAATTTTGATTCTCGGACTTTTTTGGTGGGAAAAGTACCTGTAGCGCCGAAAACATATTATTCCCGATTCTAGTGAACTGACTGCAGTTTCTCCTGATGATGCCTGAATCTGGGGACTAATCTCTCCTTGGAGAGGTCGTCGGCGCACCCTGACGCATGGTTGGTGTGTTCCCGCTGGCTGTCGGCGTAGCCAATTACCGTCTAGGAAGCCAGAAGCCTGTTGTCCTGGCGAATGGATCACCGGCAAGTCTCTTTCAGATAAGTCGCTATCAGCCCTGTATCTATCGGCGTGGCTGGACTAAATATCTATGAGTAGGTAAGCTTTGCTGGTACCAACCCATGCTGGTAAATGTGGCACGAATAAATAATTTGGGAAGGAACTTCGATAATCTTATATCCTGGCGATACAGCCGGGAAAAATTCGTGAACCGTGTGAACTTTTGATCCTTTTATGTACGCTCCAGTAGTGATATTGTACTCAACCCGTAATGCGTTCACCTTGAGAATAGCTACAGGTAAGTCCGAGTTGTGAGTAAAGTTTTCCTCGAGGACTCGTTCAGTGAAACCCAACAATCGTCCTATATAATCTTTTGGTCTTAAATCAATGATTTTACTACTCGTGATGACTCTGCATAGCGGATTGCTGTTTGGTTTGACATCGATAAGAATATCGTATGGTTGTAACATGTTTACCAGAAATGATTCAATATCTCGAATTTCGTAACTACCTGTTGGTAAAACTATCACTCGATCTCCCACAAAAAATGTATTATTGCTTTCGACTATATTTGGAATTGAATTGAACGTCAAGAGTTCTACCAAGCCAAGAACGTAGTTGTATTTTGACGATGATTCGACAGGCGGAAAACATCGTACTTCTAATACAGAAGAAGTACCCGACACACTTAGTGTCAATGTTTCTTCCACGACTGCTTAAAAGTAAATAAATGATTTCTTACCATGTCAACACCATATATAGTTTTTGATAGGAATCTTAAGCACAAATAACCGCAGCTGTAAGAATTAAAGTCTTGATATTTTTCACAATTGTATTTAACTATACCAACTTTAAGGTACATAATTAAATCGATAGGTGGCTACAGATCACCAAAGCTGTCAAAACAAAGAACATTGGTACCACGTTTTCGATATGCTACCCAGTGAGTTCCAGGCCCATTTTTATCATCAAGATTTAGTATTGCGGTTTCATGATAACGTGGCCCATTAGCAGGTAAGTTATTTTGCATAAACACCCCACGAAAAGCTGGGATTCTTAAAATTTTAGCGGATATTAATAAATCAACATTCGTTGGAGCTAAATCTGGTAAACTTACTTCATCAATCTTTTTTTTAAACCTTCTCCAGCGTATGGTTTTAAGTAAACATTTAATTCTGTTTTATAGGGTCAAAGATTCAGACCTTTTCCAAGAGCGATATCCTCCATCCTTTTATCTTTCCTTGAACTATTTTGCAGTCGCTGTTTAGCTGCCTTAATTGCATTAATACTTTTCGATATTCCTACTACCCCATTCTCTGGTGCGCTGGTTGCATCAAACCTGCAAATAGGGGTATAAAGCGTAGAACACCACCGATTCTAGCAGACAGACGTAAGATTCGTGGTATTTTTACGGTTTTCTTACAAGCTGCTTTCTTAACTGCACTATACGCACCCTTCAACACTGAACTTATAACTTTATGTGCATCTTTGCTTTTAGTGTTCATGCCCCGAGAGGCAGCTTTAATAACTGCGTCCAAGGCAGTGCACGGTTTCTTCTTTAGGCTCTTCTTCTTTTGCAGGCCCATACCTAATTTACTTTTTACCTTCATAACACTCGTTATCGCTAGAGGAGCTGCTTTTTCCCCAATATTCGAATCTCTGGCTTTGACTATTTGCCAAGCTCTCTCAACTCAAACTCTATCTGCTGAGTTTCTAGCGTCAATGTATTCTCGATTCTAAGAAAAAGCTATATTGTGCTCCTTGCACGCCCGTCCGATGGGTTTATTCCCGGATCACCTCTAGCGAGACGTTGCACAAGTTTGGTACTGGGGCCACAGTACCCATAGCCTGGTATGTGAAATTCTATCAATTGAGTATTTAAAATCTTTTCGAAACTCCACGTCCGCTTTTGCAATGTACGATCATTACCCTTTGGAGGTGGGATCGCTACTGAGCACTAGAAAACTAGACGGTTGTATTTATAGTTTTAGCAGCCTATACGCACAGTCACTACTCAACGCAAAGTATATAAGTGCTGTATTATTTAGTCCACGGATCAGTTGTGATTGAACCTTCAGACATAGTACACATGAAGTTCAAAGAGCAATCCGTCAAATTGCAAGTTCCAAATTTTGATGCTGTTGTGAAACAGGAAATCGCCCAAATAGACATGGTAAATTTCGCCCTAACAGTATCTCAGCCGTTTTCTGTGGCCCATTAAATTGTAGTAAAACTAGTCGTTTATTAGCTTTAATAGTGCATCCAAATGGGCTGAGATTCGAAAATGTATATTTATATTCAAAGTCTCTTAATCAGCTGAAATACAAATTTTTGAAAGAGCTGTTGGAACCTATAAACGGTATGAATTATTTTCCATTCGGCCAACACGAAAAAGTAGTGTCCCTTGATAATGCTCTACCAAATTCCATCATGATTTTTGATGATATAGCTGGTGGAAAACAGGATAATGTTAGAGCCTTCTTTTGCATGGGCAGACACAAAAATGGGGACTGCTTCTATCTTTGTCAGTCATATGCTTCAGTACCAAAGCACCTTATCAGAGATAACGTTAACCTTTAAGCCATATTTCGTCAAGATGAAGTTAATTAGAGACATGTGTATGATGATCACGTCAACTTAGATATGCCCTATTCTCAGTTTAAAGATTTGTGCTTTAGCTGCTGGTGTGATGATGAGTATAGTTTTGTTGTAAACGATAAAAACAGACGAATGAACTGTGGTCGTCATAGAAAGGGCTTTGACAATTTTGCTATTAATATATATGACGTTTATAAGGTAATCTGTCAGTATACCTCGAGAGGTTGAAGCGTCAACATGTATGAGCAAGACAAAGACGTACTTTATCATTGGTAAAGGCAAGAGAAGCCGTCAAGAAAAAGTACAGCCTATTGGAGTTTGGAAAAGACAAGGTGGAAAAAGTATTAAGTAAAACTTTTAAGCTAATTACTGAGCCTCTTGGCGAAATTTTATCGCAAACAAAAAAAAGGAGTCATTTTGTGACCAATAATTATTTTAATAATACTCCCAAACTACCCATCAAGCAAATAAAGAAGAACGAAAGTTATAGCGACAATGAAACGATGTTTTACTCTGCAGTCAGTCACAGTAAAGATGATGATGATGAGATAAATGTTACACGACAAAACAAAACTGTTAGTGGTGATATTGGAAATTCATTCGATAACTCATACTTTCAATTGCGACCTCCCTCTTCAGTAGTTCTACCGTAAAGTTCTGGCGACAAAGAAAATCTCGTAAATGATACGCGATTCCTACAAAATCGAGGGCAAGCACATAGTCTTAGAGTACGACTACGTGTCGGAAGGCGGGTTCGATGCGCAGTACAAAAGGGATGAAGCTCGCGTCGTCGATGATGTATCAAAGATTCTTATATATTACTGATATTATATTTACTTGTTGCATATCTAAGAAATTCTTGCAATGATTACAGCGATTGTCCTTAGTTATCACTTGGCTGATGTAGAAAATCATATTTAAAATGTATACCCCCAAACCAAAAATGTTAATTGTAATAAGAATTTAACTATCATATAACAATATATCTCCTCCTATTAGCATCGAATGCAAGTTCAAATAATATTTAATACCACCCCAACGCGGGTAACATACTCCTTACTCGCCATTACTTTTTGATCATACTTTTGGTTTTATCCAATAAAATATACATAAAATCGATACAAACATTTCATCGGCTCGCGGGTCACCTGAAACAGGACATAGGTTCGATAAATTAGCACACGCTAAAATTACGAATCGAAGAAAACAAATCATATTTTCTTCTAATTAAATACGATCTTTATTATAATATTTTTTCTATTACTTAAATAGGTTTGGAAGAAACGTTGAAAATTGAGAATCTTGCTGAAAAAATTATATGTTATTCTTGAGCAGATAAAAAGTAATCAAGAATCGTTTCAGATTATTTGACAGGAAAATTTTGGAGAAAAAACATGATCAAAATTGGCAATTTAGCGCGGGCTCTTATGGAAGAACGCGATTCAGTTGCCTTTTGATATAAATTATGGTATGATAAAGATATATTCAGGCAACAAAAAGATTTTATATAGATACCTTATTACGTAGAGAAGACACTCTTCAAAGAAAATATAGACTTGACAGACATTTTTTTTTATTAACCAACGCAAACGTAACCGAAGCCGCAAGTCGCTTCGATGCTTAATACACGGGAGAGAACTAAGCTCTTTCCGCTGCCAGCTAGTCTTTTCACACGGTGCGAGACTTATTCACAAAACCGCTTCTAGAACTCGTTAAACTGAAAATCATGATCTAAAACTTGGCACGTTCATTCTCAAGACCTTAAACTTTAATGCTGTGCAATAAAAAATTGACTTTTTCGAAAGTACATAACACAATTTTGTCAAAGAAAGGTGAGATTACTGATACCTTTTTTAGGTTATTTTTATCTCCTGAACACCGTGTTTTCATGTTTTTTCATCCCACTACCACAAAATGAGCTATCTTGAAGCATATAGTTGCCATCTGCATGATAACACCTAGAAAGGCCGCTAATATTGTGTACAATAACGTGTAAGCAAATAAAAATTTTCACTATGTACA